>OV651823.1:41234862-41317612 GCA_927349885.1 Psylliodes chrysocephalus
CATACACATACACATACACATACACATACACATACACATACACATACACATACACATACACATACACATACACATACACATACACATACACATACAACATACACATACACATACACATACACATACACATACACATACACATACACATACACATACACATACACATACACATACACATACACATACACATACACATACACATACACATACACATACACATTACACATACACATACACATACACATACACATACACATACACATACACATACACATACACATACACATACACATACACATACACATACACATACACATACACATACACATACACATACACATACACATACACATACACATACACATACACATACACATACACATACACATACACATACACATACACATACACATACACATACACATACACAATACACAAACACATACACATACACATACACATACACATACACATACACATACAACATACACATACACATACACATACACATACACATACACATACACATACACATACACATACACATACACATACACATACACATACACATACACATACACATACACATACACATACACATACACATACACATACACATACACATACACATACACATACACATACACATACACATACACAAACTACATACACATACACATACAATACATACACATACACATACACATACACATACACATACACATACCATACACATACACATACACATACACATACACATACACATACACATACACATACACATACACATACACATACACATACACATACACATACACATACACATACACATACACATACACATACACATACACATACACATACACATACACATACACATACACATACACATACACATACACATACACATACACATACACATACACATACACATACACATACACATACACATACACATACACATACACATACACATACACATACACATACACATACACATACACATACACATACACATACACATACACATACACATACACATACACATACACATACACATACACATACACATACACATACACATACACATACACATACACATACACATACACATACACATACACATACACATACACATACACATACACATACACATACACATACACATACACATACACATACACATACACATACACATACACATACACATACACATACACATACACATACACATACACATACACATACACATACACATACACATACACATACACATACACATACACATACACATACACATACACATACACATACACATACACATACACATACACATACACATACACATACACATACACATACACATACACATACACATACACATACACATACACATACACATACACATACACATACACATACACATACACATACACATACACATACACTACACATACACATACACATACACATACACATACACATACACATACACATACACATACACATACACATACACATACACATACACATACACATACACATACACATACACATACACATACACATACACATACATACACATACACATACACATACACATACACATACACATACACATACACATACACATACACATACACATACACATACCATACACATACACATACACACACATACACATACACATACACATACACATACACACATACACATACACATACACATACACATACACATACACATACACATACACACACATACACGTACACGTACACGTACATACACGTACACATACACGTACACATACACGTACACATACACGTACACATACACGTACACATACACGTACACATACACGTACACATACACGTACACATACACGTACACATACACGTACACATACACGTACACATACACGTACACATACACGTACACATACACGTACACATACACGTACACATACACGTACACATACACGTACACGTACACGTACACATACACGTACACATACACGTACACATACACGTACACATACACGTACACGTACACGTACACGTACACGTACACGTACACGTACACATAAACGTACACATAAACGTACACATAAACGTACACATAAACGTACACATAAACGTACACATAAACGTACACATAAACGTACACATAAACGTACACATAAACGTACACATAAACGTACACATAAACGTACACATAAACGTACACATAAACGTACACATAAACGTACACATAAACGTACACATAAACGTACACATAAACGTACACATAAACGTACACATAAACGTACACATAAACGTACACATAAACGTACACATAAACGTACACATAAACGTACACATAAACGTACACATAAACGTACACATAAACGTACACATAAACGTACACATAAACGTACACATAAACGTACACATAAACGTACACATAAACGTACACATAAACGTACACATAAACGTACACATAAACGTACACATAAACGTACACATAAACGTACACATAAACGTACACATAAACGTACACATAAACGTACACATAAACGTACACATAAACGTACACATAAACGTACACATAAACGTACACATAAACGTACACATAAACGTACACATAAACGTACACATAAACGTACACATAAACGTACACATAAACGTACACATAAACGTACACATAAACGTACACATAAACGTACACATAAACGTACACATAAACGTACACATAAACGTACACATAAACGTACACATAAACGTACACATAAACGTACACATAAACGTACACATAAACGTACACATAAACGTACACATAAACGTACACATAAACGTACACATAAACGTACACATAAACGTACACATAAACGTACACATAAACGTACACATAAACGTACACATAAACGTACACATAAACGTACACATAAACGTACACATAAACGTACACATAAACGTACACATAAACGTACACATAAACGTACACATAAACGTACACATAAACGTACACATAAACGTACACATAAACGTACACATAAACGTACACATAAACGTACACATAAACGTACACATAAACGTACACATAAACGTACACATAAACGTACACATAAACGTACACATAAACGTACACATAAACGTACACATA
The DNA here is from genome assembly GCA_927349885.1 of Psylliodes chrysocephalus. Classification (NCBI taxonomy): domain Eukaryota; kingdom Metazoa; phylum Arthropoda; class Insecta; order Coleoptera; family Chrysomelidae; genus Psylliodes; species Psylliodes chrysocephalus. The sequence goes on from OV651823.1 coordinate 41,238,004, forward strand.
AACGTACACATAAACGTACACATAAACGTACACATAAACGTACACATAAACGTACACATAAACGTACACATAAACGTACACATAAACGTACACATAAACGTACACATAAACGTACACATAAACGTACACATAAACGTACACATAAACGTACACATAAACGTACACATAAACGTACACATAAACGTACACATAAACGTACACATAAACGTACACATAAACGTACACATAAACGTACACATAAACGTACACATAAACGTACACATAAACGTACACATAAACGTACACATAAACGTACACATAAACGTACACATAAACGTACACATAAACGTACACATAAACGTACACATAAACGTACACATAAACGTACACATAAACGTACACATAAACGTACACATAAACGTACACATAAACGTACACATAAACGTACACATAAACGTACACATAAACGTACACATAAACGTACACATAAACGTACACATAAACGTACACATAAACGTACACATAAACGTACACATAAACGTACACATAAACGTACACATAAACGTACACATAAACGTACACATAAACGTACACATAAACGTACACATAAACGTACACATAAACGTACACATAAACGTACACATAAACGTACACATAAACGTACACATAAACGTACACATAAACGTACACATAAACGTATAAACGTACACATAAACGTACACATAAACGTACACATAAACGTACACATAAACGTACACATAAACGTACACATAAACGTACACATAAACGTACACATAAACGTACACATAAACGTACACATAAACGTACACATAAACGTACACATAAACGTACACATAAACGTACACATAAACATACACATAAACATACACATAAACATACACATAAACATACACATAAACATACACATAAACATACACATAAACATACACATAAACATACACATAAACATACACATAAACATACACATAAACATACACATAAACATACACATAAACATACACATAAACATACACATAAACATACACATATGCTTAGAGGGTGTACCAATAAATACTCCCAGGCAGAATATTTTGGTAAGTAATAGAGATATTTTAATTCTGTAAAAACCAGTTCACAGAGCACTAAAAGAACTTTAGTTTTAGCTATAAAAATAATTTTAAATAGGTCACTATGTAGAAGAAGCTACCCTCAATAATTTTTTTTCGATAGAAGGATCTTCCCTGTGTAGCGCATCTTGTAAACAATGCATTTTTGACCAGATTTTGTTTTATGAACTAATTCGATAAAACTAGCCATTTTTGATATACAGAGTGGGTCATTAAAAACAGTTTCTTCCTGTCTTTCAGCATAAACCATTAGATTTTAAGAAAATGCTAAAACAGGTCGATTTTTATTCCAAATTAAGAACATCTTTACAATCTATCATGTGTCAATCCTCTCCCTTGCACTTCTCCAACACCTTAATTTTAAATAGGTAATGTAATTTATGGCACATCATTGAAAAGGTAATTTAATGGGGGATTCAGAAATAGTTCTGTAAATTGCGTTACTTAAATTTTATCGCCCTCTAGTGGGATAAAAAACGTACGTATGATAGAGTATGACACTACAATGTGTAGTACATCATTGAAAAGGTAATTTTATGGGGAATTTAGAAATATGACTGTTTATTTCGATATTTTTAATTTTACCGCCCTTTATCGGGATAAAAAACTACGTAATATAAAGTGTGTCGCCTTATTTGAAAGCAAATTTTATACTAATTCAATGAACCACAGAACATTAATATAAATATCCTCCATATTGCACTTGCAATAGTTTGAAAATTAGTCATGAATTATTTTAAACATTATTGCTAACTTTATTTTGTTGCAAGTGCAATATGGAAATATTTATATTAATGTTATCTTGTGCATTGAATAAGTATTTAAATTACCTTTCAATTGAAGTGTCACACTTTATAATACAGTACAGGTCTTTTTATCCCGATAGAGGGCGCTAAAATTGAAAGTATCGCAATAAACAGTCATATTTCTGACTTCCCCATATAAATACCTTTTTAATTATGTACCGTACATGGTACATTCCTAATTTAAACTTAAGGTATTAGAGAAGTGGAAGGGAGGGAGTGGACACATGACAGATGTCTGTATTGTAAAAATGTGTTCAATTTGGAATAAAAATCGACCTGTTTTAGCATTTTCTTAAAATCCAATGATTAATGCCGAAAAACAGGATGAAACTGTTTTGAGTGACCCACTCTGTATATCTAAAATGACTGGATTTATCGAATTAATTTATAAAACAAAATCTGCTTATAAATTAATTTTTTACAAGATGCGCTATATAAGAAAGATCCTCCCATCGAAAAAAAAAAAAAAATATATATTGAGCGCAGCGCCATCTACATATTTAAAATTAATTTATATCTAAAACTGATGCTCTCTTAGCGCTCTATGAACTGGCTTTCACTGAATTAAAATACCTCTATTACCAAAATATCCGGCCTGGGAGTTTTTATTGGTACACTCTGTATATAAATATATATCTCTTCATGTTAATTTTAGAAAATTACAGCTCTTTCTATTGTCTTTTTAAATTGATTATCAAGAGTTGGTACCTATGAAACGCTTCTTAATTAATTAGGGTATCACATGCGTTACAAGTGGAGCCACCATATGCTATTAATATCGTTTGAAATCGATAGCTTTTGCAACGTACTCGTTAAAGAGGAGTATTAGGAACTCCGAACTCAATCACTCTCGCTCTGACACAGCCGCCAAAATTAATTCCTTCCGTGTAACAGATTGCACTAATAGGTTTCTTGATACGTTAAAAATGGCCGATTGAATTCGTCTGGGTTTCATAATTCGATATCTTTAGGAAACATCAGTATTAATATTTTTCAACCGTTACAATTATTTACAAATATTAGAATTTTTAGCAATAAATAAAATGCATATAGCAGATTGATTGTTCTTCTCTTATTGAGGTTTCTGTTGAAAGAACTTATGTGGACCATGTGGATTTTTAATTAAATTGCATGGTTCGGTTAAGGATTTGATGTGTGCCGTATTAATAGAAATTTAATTTCTGTTGATATGACATGCAGATTATAAAATCGCCATGTATTACCGTCTCGATGATGGTGGGTGAGGTTTTCCGGGTTTTTTCCACCTGTAAGTCAAATGGCACCATCAATCATCTTTAAGTCGCCCCGGAGCGCCACGGCAAATAATAATAATAGCCGTCCCTTTCCCCGCACAAGCTCAGCTTTTGGGGTTAAAATTCATTCGTAAGGGGGTGAATTAGGGAGAGTATTATTATTAATATATATGAATTGGTCCGGTCAGCAAAAGTTTTCAAATTATGATTAGTAGTAATATCCCAAACACCCAGATAATTCGAAATATTTTTTTTTTCATTTACCGAAAGCACGTTGCTTGGTAACTTCACGATGCTTTAGGCGGAGAGAAGTTACCTTAAAACTTGCAGCAATTCACCCCTTGGGAGTGGTGTTTCTGGCATGTGGGGGGTGTCACACAAATTTTCCAGTCTCGACACCCCGATTTTCGAAATCAGCGCCCCAAAAAACATATGAGAGGAGAGTTTGCAAAACAACAAGTACAGTCGGGTGTTTTTTTTGCAATTTTAGAGTTGTTCCAAACATTGCTCCCAGTTTTAACCCTCATTTTCGTATTTAGGGATGTTTTTTGCAATTTTAGGGGTGGTTCAACCATTGCTGCAAGTTTTGACCCCGATTTTCGTAATCAGTGCTCCAAAATACGGAAGTGGTCTCGTCTAGTGCGGCGTTTCTCGACCTTTTACCGTTATTTTAAATGGACTATTATTATATTTTAAAGTTATAGGACATTGTTTAATTTTAGTTAAGAGGAAAATTTACATTACAAAATGAAAGACCTGCGGGGCAACGGTAGTTTAGTAGGTATAAAAATTACAACTTAAGGGTGGAGCCTAAATACTACAAAATTACTTCCGAGACTAAACAAAATCCGCATTCATTCATAATTTTAACAATTGCCTGTAGATACGAGGGATACGTATTCCAAACTCTAACGCGCTAAGTTGAGACTCATAGGAACCTAAAAATCCTACAACGACTGCCGACAGACGTTCATCAGTTCTTGTTCTTGAGTGAGTCAGAGTTACCTAAATTAGGGGAACCAGAATCGTATTTGTTTTTCTCGGTGCATTGCGAGTATTATTTCTATGATTGCGAGATATTGTTATAACGCAATTCGATTTTTTAGAGGGTTTTACATTATTTTTATATTTTAATTTAGTGAATAGGTTTAGTTAGATTAAATTAGATTTAAGAGTATAGTATATAAATACAAATAACGAAAAAATAGACGTTGGTTCGAATAAGGTAATTTAATACAGGGTATTTATTAATTAAGTGCCGATACTTAAGGGTGTGAATCCTTGGGTGTTAAAGTTTTAAGAAAAAAATAACTATTTTATTTTGCCCAAAAAAAAAGTGTTTCCACCAAATTTTAACAAAATATCAAAAGCAGTTTCAATAAACTGGTTTTTATTTTCTTACGCGAAAAGGGTGCGTCGTACGAAAGTACGTCTATAAACCAAATTTGCTACAAAATAAATAAGGATTTTAAAGATAATTTTGGTTTTTAGAAGAAGCAGTGGCGTACCATATTTTTGTTTAAAAATATTCAGTTCAAACCCGGTACGGACGTCACTGTTGGTACATAATATACTATATTTATATATCTAATTTTTATTATTACACTGAATGTGACATGGCTTTTTTGCTTGCCGTTTTTGGATTAACAAAATATTATTTTAGTGATTTAAAATAAACTGCCAGTAATAATAATTATCTGTACTTAAACATATACAAAGTGTTCATAGAACGACGCATCAAGAAAGCACCAAATTATTAAACTTTTAATTTACGTAACAAGTATTAAAAGTAATTTTAAAAAACCGACTTTAAAATCGTGCTGATGCCATCACCACGTCTTAACCAAATTTATATGGTACCACCCCTGAGGTACCCCCTTACTAACGAAAAGAATTATAGAAATCGGACAAGGTGGTAAAGAATTATCGCTAAACATACATAAAAAATGAAAACTTTGAGGATTTTCTCATGGACCCAATTATTAGATTTTGACCAAAATTAAAAGGGACCATCCCAGAAGTATCCTCTTTCCAGCAAAAAAAAAAGAATCATTTAAATCGAACATTGTGTTAAAGAATTATCGTAGAAGTCGGGACGCTTGAGACCACACCTGGACACACCGCAACCCGCAATACACGGTCTAATTCCAAGGCACCCCGCAATACACGGAATACAGGCGTCGCGACCTGCTACATCCGGCCTAGACATTAAGCGTCATAGGTATGAGAGAGATTAAGTTTGTATAATTATTAATGGATTTTAGAATTCAAGATGGCGGCCGCCGTTCTCTTGTTCTGATATTGTAACCTACTGAGAGAAGAAGACTTTAGGGTTCGTAGAAATTCTTGGGGGTTGTTGAAAATAATATGGGGAGGTGGGGAGTAGGTTTAAGGGTCGTAGTCTAAACAACAAAGGGGTGTCTTTAAAATTAAAATGTTAATATTGGGTTCCAGATATATTCAATTAAAAGATTAAATAATCTGGATTAACAATTTTTGGTAGACTAAAAGTAGTCAAAAGGGTATTAACATATATCTCTTATATTATTGGCCAGATTCAAACGAGGGGAGTGGGGGAATTAAAAATCTCTATTAACGCTGAAGGGGGATTTAAACTAGGAAAACGGCATTGGTTTAGATTAATGTTGAAGAGAAAACAGCATATGAAGCCAGAAGGGCCTAAGACTTATATTTTAAACGAGGAAACCGACATTGGTACAGATTAACGTTAAAGAGAAAAATCCTATTACAATTATTAATGGATGTTAAATGTGATTAACAGGTTGTAAGGATGTAAGACAAGAAGGTTAAATCTATTAATAATGAATGTGTTTTAGATGTAAAAGAAGGGTCAAAGGTTAAAACTATTTTTAAATCTAGAGTTTGGAGGGTTTGCAACTCAGATATTGTTATTATCGGTAATGCAGATTTCATACTCAAAGATTAATGTGAAGTTAATTACTGTCTGCATTAACATTTAAAAATTTCAAAAAAATCAAACTATAAGCTTCTAATTAGGGAAGGGGATTGCCCCTTAATAGCACTTAGGGCACATCGGCACCATTGCGCATCCTCCTCATCTCATAAACCAACCTACATATCTTACCCCAGAATGGGAAATATTCTAAATTTTAGAGTTTTGGGTGTTAGATGTAAGTAGGGTTAAAGGTTAAAACTATTTTAATAATTATTTAAAATTCTAGAGTTTGAAGGGTTGGCAGGGTTGCAACTTGAGTAAAAGTCAATATTAATTATATTATACTATATATTAAAGCTTCAATTACTTCGCCTAATCTTTATTATATGCAATCAACCCAGTCTAGAACAATACCAGTAGGTAGAGGCATAGGCGTTTTAATTTTGAAAAAATTATAATGCTCCAACGCCACTTTAGATGAATTAATAAATAATATAACATCACATTTTAAAAGTTTTAAGTTTTTACACTAGCACCACCATGTGTCACTTTAAAAATATTAATATTTATCCATTTAAATGTTTAAATTTCACCCCTTCATTATTCAACGCTACTTTATAAATAAAAAATCCAATTTTGTGATTTTTAAAACTTAATGATTGTTTTTACTGAAAATAAATTACTAGCAGACGATACATGTCGGTCGCATTTTACAAAGTACTTACCTTCAATCAAAAATAAACTTTTAATTTTAAAACTCAAAACTCGTCATAACTATCCAAAAAAATAAAAGAACACCGTGATCTATCACCTCTAATGAAACATCACACATTTTCCGAATACTAGCTTTAAAGCAACACCGAAAAATTTTCTCCATATCTGTACAATATGGCATTCAAACAAAGAATGCTCTATAATTAGATTATTTTCTTAAAAATTGAAGGTCGAACATTTTGAAGCATAAAAAATTGATAATGATCCAAAATGTTATTAATAAAATAATTTGAAGGTTAATGTAAAAACAATTGTTCAAAGGAAGTTATTTTATCATCAAAATATATTATCAAATTTGAAATTAGTAGGTCACCGTAAAAAAGCAACAAAAAATAGATGTATTTAAAAAATAATAGATACACAAATGTACTTCTTTTTCTTTAAAAGTTGAGAGAATGTCATATTTCTACAGTTTCTAGTATATGAATAACCAACCCTATAAAATCAATAAAGTTTATGAAAATATTACTGCTTTTTTTAAAATTGTATATTAAATTGACATATTATAGAACCAAATCTGAAAGAAATTATAGCTTGAGAATTATAAGTTTAAACTCAAAGGTTTTATTTCATATCTATTTTAACTGATTACAACGAATACAGTACCTAAGTGCAAAATTTGAATTAGTTTTATAAATGTATACAATATGTAGTTTTTATTTATACAAAATCAACAAGAATATTGATTTATGAAATTAACATATAAAATATTCCCCAGTACTATTATTCATACAAAATAATTTTATCCACTGGCTCTAATTTCTTCATACTTTTTAACTGCTTGACCTCACCTCATAATTTTTTCTTACAATCCTGCATTTTCTTAGATGAAGTTGACTATCTTTCAAAGATTTCTCCAGTCTAACCATTTCGTCCTCTGATGCTTCAAATTTCAAAAAATCAAATTATAACCGTGTAATTAGGGAAGAGGGTTACCCCTCAGGAGCACTTAGGACTCATCGGAACCATTGCGCATCCTCCTCATCTCATCAACCAACCTAAATATCTTACCCCTGAATGGGAAATATTTAAAATTTTAGAGTTTTGGATGTTAGATGTAAGAAAGGTCAAAGATTAAAACTATTGTTAATAATTGTTAAGAAGGCTAGAGTTTGGATGGCTAACAGGGTTGCAACTTAAATAAGAGTCAATATTAATTTTCTATTGGATTAGTAGATCATTTTGAACATTACCAAGAACGTCCAACTTTAATGATTGATAATTTTTGCCCAGTACAACTTTAGTAGTAATGTTAGGTCTAACCACCCCTGTTTGTGCTACATGTCTATATACTAACGTTACAAATGCTACATATAACCTTTAATATTATAAGCAATCATAAGTAATAAAATTATATTCAAATAGAATTTAAAATATACTTATGTAAAAGGCAATACATGTTTATAAAAAATATTTAGGACTTTGTTACTATTGGTTAAGTAAAATTGTTTATTAAAGAACAAAAATACTTTTAACAACAAGCACCAACGGGAAGGTTGTAACAATAGCTTGTCAGGATGGGATGGGGTAAAAAGGATGGGTTTTTTTGGTAAAATACAGGAACTTTTGGCATATGCGCTAATAATGTCTAAACTTAAAATCTTAGATTATTTAAACTTTTTGTTGTTTTATTTAAACAAAATCAAACGACACTTAATTTGATAAAATATGGCCAAATATGTAATTAACGTAGTTGTTGTTATTTGATAAGAGCTAATAAATCTTATGATCTTAAACTTGAAAACTAATAATAAAATATAGGATTATTACCGTATAAATTTATTGCAAGGTCAGATATTGCTATCACCATAATCACAAATTTTAAAGGTTTTATTTTAATCTTCCACATACCTATTTCGAGTTAATCAATATTGTTTTCATAACGATTTATTATTTGATAACAAGTTTATACATTTTCACGTTGGCCAGGAAAGATAGGGACAGTCATAATAACATAGTTTTGTAAACTAAAAAAATATATTTCTATAGGTTTTATTTGACAACAATAACTTTACGTTCTGTCACGATAAATTGCCTCTTACATTTTAATATTGTTATTTTGCCTCTTTTATATTGTTTTTTATTTTTATTAGTTTTTATATTTGCCTCTTTTAGGTTAAGTTACATATGGGCCTTTTTTGTACATGGGCCTTTTTTGTATATGGGTCTTTTTTTTGTATATGGGTCTTTTTTGTATATGGGTCTTTTTCGTATATGGGTCTTTTTCGTATATGGGTCTTTTGTTATTATTGTTTTTTAAATCGTAATTTTCGTATATGGGTCTTTTTTTGTATTGTTTTGCCTCTTTTATATTGTTTTTTTATTAATATTTTTATATTTGCCTCTTTTAAGTTAAGTTTAACATGGGTCTGTTTTTGTCAATGGGTCTTTTGATATTTTTAAATCGTAATTTTCGTATATGGGTCTTTTTTCTTTATTGTTTTGCCTCTTTTATATTATTTTTTATATTTGCCTTTTTTCAGTTAAGTTAAACATGGGTCCTTTTTATATGGGTCTTTTATTGTTTTTTTTGTTTTTATATTTGTATTTTTTATTGTTTTTTCAACTATTGCCTCTTTAAAATATCTCTATAGTTTACATAACTACTTACTTTTTGACCTTAAGGATAGGAATCGAAGGAAGAAAATAATTGTAAAAAGAGTTAGTTTTTATTGAGCAATTGATTCAAATTTTTTGTTTTTATAACCGTACGGTACAGAATCGTAATTATCAATACGTTTTCGTTTGGTAAAATTAGTACGAAAGACCTTTGTTACTTCTTTGGTAACAACAGTATGATCAGTATTTCTTAAGATATTTTTAGTTGAGATATATTCGTTAGGGGCTTCATTAAGTACCATATCTCTTAGTTTTTCAAAATTTACTAGCTCGCTCGTATTATAATTTAAGGTGATTCCTTTTACTTTTATTAGGTCCAGTGTTTTATTCTTTGCTGTAGAATACACACGGTACGCATATAATTTTGGGCCACCAGATACAAAGTCTGTAATATAGCTACCGTCTCCATATTCAGCCAATTCGTCGGTCATTTCACCCAGAAAACTACCTAAAGGTACTTCATATTCTCCAGGCCGAGAAACATATATGACGGAATCTGTATCGTGGTAAAGAACTCTTTTATCTAATTTTTCCAAGTAACTATACAACTTTAACCTTGCTAAAGCCGTCGTATATGCTGCCAAAACAACATTGACTGTGGGGAGAACATCATATGCCTCATTTTTAAACACCCAATTAACTAATAAAGTATTTTCATTTACTGGAAAAACACTATTTACTTCAATAAAAGGTTTCGATAAAATATCGAAAAACTCTGCAGTATCTGAGACTATAGAGGTTTTATCTTGATTGTCTTTTTGGCCTAATTTTCCCCAGAAACTTGTGATGACACTTTTTCCTATCTGTCTACGACCTGGGTTATATTCGATTTCTTCAGCACATAAAGAAACTCCTTCTTTGTTATAATACTCTGCGATATATTTTTCTTTCTCCACAATAGACTTACAATCTGCAGGCCACCCCGAGGCCTGTTGTTTAATTTTTAAAAAGTTGGAAATATATTCTGAAAATAGACCACCTGTTTTAGTTTTAGGGTCATACTGGACAACATCGTACTTCCAAATTTCGTATATTTCAATCATTTTATAGCCTTTTTCTAAAGCTTTTAAAACTTCAGCTATCACCCAAGTACCTGAGATAACCCTTTCTTCACAATTATGAACACATTCAGTTGACATATTTTCACAACATGTCCGACAAAGTGAAAACATAAGTTTATTGTTTGATTTAATTGGTAATACTGCGTGATAAAGGTTCTGCGGCGGTAAAATTTTACATTTAATTAATCCGTCAGTTTTGTATAAATCTAGTGTTTTGCACTTGTCTCCAACAAACACCTGTGGATGTCCAATAGGATATTTTCCATACTTGTTCACCCAAGGATAAAGAGAACATACATCTACGTATTTTATTTTCTCTTCTTTTGTACATTTGTGATACAATTTCGTTGCGTCAGTTCTACCACCATAGAATGCGTCACGAGGTTCTAAAGGTAAAAAAGAAATAAGAGAGTGATTTTCAGTAAATGTAAGAATTTCTTCAGTCATTAAAAAATCACATTCCCATTTTTCTATTACTTCGTAGCCTAAAGAGAGTAATCTTTGAGTTTTCATTAAAGTTGACTCATACCGCGCCTCCATGGTAGAGGTTGGGTCTTCATGCAATGGTTCTTCCCGTTTGTATTTTATACACTTAGTACAGCCATGAAAATAACATCCATGAAATTCAAAAATTTGGTTAGTTTCTTTACAAAAACCGTCTACTTTCACCCCAGCTAGTACAGCTTCTGTTCCATTTGCAGCATGAATAATGTTAATACCTCTTTGATGACCTTCCCAAATTAACCACTGTACGGCAATTTTAGACTGTTTGTCTCTGTATCTATAGCCATTTTTAGGCACAAGTCCGATCCTATTGGGTTTTAGAAAATTCCTACGGAATATTTTATTACAGGCCCCTGGAAGTGTAATAGCTTCAGTAAAAGGGTCTACTCCCCCCTCTTTAATAATCATTTCTCTGAATTTTAAACATGCACGGCTTAAAATATCTACGTCAGATACACAGTATGCTATGATTTCCTTTTGGAAATCAAAGATGTAATTTTTATTTTCTTCATGCCAATCCACAAGCTGTTTTCTAGTATCTGTATTTTCATCGAGGGTAGGAGTGTACTTTAAATTATCAGGATCATAATATTCCAGAGTTGGTAGAGGACCTATATAATTCCAGTTTTCTTTTTTATTAAATAAGTGGGGAAAATAACCCTTCTTTACATTTTTGAGCCCAAAAGCTTTAGGTAATTTTGACAAAGGCATGGGAAAATAGTTAAGAGAGTCAATAAACTTAACATTTCCCACACTCATTAAAAGTAATTTTGTTCCTCGGGTAATAAGTTCTGGTTTATGGTCAGTAGATGTTAAAATATAACTAAGCATAAACTGGTTATCGTAGAGTCCACCAGCGTGCCCAATCACAAATATTTTTTTAAACTGCTGTCTCTGGTTCATTATATATTCCATAAATCGTGCCACTGGATCAATTCTTAAAACTTGCTGCCTAATACCACAAATACATATTTTTATATCAGTATCTATACAGTACTCACAGTGTTGTTGGTACACACATAAATTAGGCTTATGTAGAAATGAGCCGTCAGGCATAAGTGTTTCTTGAGTACTTTCCAAGTCGTAAAAAACTAATAGTACTCCAGACAATGTGGGTTTACCATTGTCAACAGGCATAAAGCAATTATGAGGCGAAGATTTATGAGCTCTACATATTTTACAAAAAACTTCCCCACAAATGTGTTGTCTTTTTGCGGGAATTGTTTTGAGACACATTTTACAGTTACGGATTTGATCACATTTTTTATTATCAATATGATTGTCAAAACATTGCTGACCTCTAAAGTTTCTGTTACATATATTACATAATAAGTTCTTTTGGATAGGGCAAGGTGGCTGCTCTTGGCACGACGGACACTTCCTCTCACATTTGTGATCGTTCTTATTATTGGAGGGTATGTGGCATTTATCACAAAAATATCCACAACAAAAAGCAGCTGTTAATGACGTTATCACGTTGTAGTGCTGTTTGTGATATAATAGATGAAGTTGCTTAGGGCCACCTACCCCTTCATAAATTATATCACGACCCTTATTTCCGTACTTATAAACAACTATGGTATAGCCTTGTAGATATTCTTGAAATTTTTCTAATTCTGGTATTCCTGCACCTTCTTCAGTTATAAAAACATTCGCTTCTTCCATTAAATCTCTTGCTCTTTGCTCCTGCAATTTACCAATGTCTCTCCGAACCTTAATATAACTTGGATCCTTATCAATGTATGCTTTTGCAACTACTACAGCTCGAGGTAGACAAAGATTATCTTTATTTTTAATTACCACAATTCCTTGCCTTTTAGTACATTCCTCTTTGAAGGTGTTATATTTGTCACTTTTACCAGTACCTTTAGGCATTTTTACAAATGTTGCACCAATACAGAACGTTTCAGTATCTAAACCAGACGAATTTGACTGGTACACGGAAGATATCATGTCCCATATGTCATTGAATTTTACCTCAGAAACAGGTTTAAGACGTAGCCACCCTTCACCACGACTAAATTCTTTTGAACAAAATGTAAAACCGATTTTATCGTTAGAATTTGCACCCTCTGTTACTTTATTTACAATATCTTTTATACCTTCTTTTACCCATTCAATTGGGTCGGTATCTTTAGGAGTGGCACGAAATTTAAACTCAATAGTTCTACCCGTTAATTTAAATTTCTGTATTTTTCTAATACTATCTTTCACAACTAAGAATTTTTTCATTTTAAAAATGAAAAACAGAAACCAAAACTAAAAGTCAAAATTTTAAAATAGACAAAAAAACGAAAAATATCGTCTTGAAGACTAAATTATATAAATTTTTACAAAAAAATCAAAAATTTAAGTATAAATTTTAAAAACTTGACGTAAATTTAAAGGCAAACATAAAGACTAAAAATTAATTATGTCTTAAATTAATCCAAATTACTCACATGAACACAAAAACACTAATATAAAGGCACTTCTTACCGTTTTGAACAGACTAAGTCGACATGTGTGTGTATTTAAATCATTTATACTTTCGAAAAGGAGAATGGCTAAAATTATTTATATTCAACCTTAAGAAATCTATTTTAAGAAATCTATTTTGAGAAATCTATTTTAATAAATCTATTTTAAGAAATCTATTTTAAAGAAATCTATTTTAAGAAATCTATTTTAAGCAATTTTTACTAAGAAATCTATTTTAAGGAATATATTTTAAGAAATCTATTTTTAGAAATTAATTTTTAGTTATGGCAAGGTTAATGTGTATGTTAATGGTGAAGGAGAAGAACAAGGTCGGGGTCAAGGTCAAGGCCAAGGTCGAGGTCAAGGTCAAGGGCAAGGTCGAGGTCGACCTCGACCTTGACCTTGACCCCGACCTTGTTCTTCTCCTTCACCATTAACATACACATTAACCTTGCCATAACTAAAAATTAATTTCTAAAAATAGATTTCTTAAAATATATTCCTTAAAATAGATTTCTTAGTAAAAATTGCTTAAAATAGATTTCTTAAAATAGATTTCTTTAAAATAGATTTCTTAAAATAGATTTATTAAAATAGATTTCTCAAAATAGATTTCTTAAAATAGATTTCTTAAGGTTGAATATAAATAATTTTAGCCATTCTCCTTTTCGAAAGTATAAATGATTTAAATACACACACATGTCGACTTAGTCTGTTCAAAACGGTAAGAAGTGCCTTTATATTAGTGTTTTTGTGTTCATGTGAGTAATTTGGATTAATTTAAGACATAATTAATTTTTAGTCTTTATGTTTGCCTTTAAATTTACGTCAAGTTTTTAAAATTTATACTTAAATTTTTGATTTTTTTGTAAAAATTTATATAATTTAGTCTTCAAGACGATATTTTTCGTTTTTTTGTCTATTTTAAAATTTTGACTTTTAGTTTTGGTTTCTGTTTTTCATTTTTAAAATGAAAAAATTCTTAGTTGTGAAAGATAGTATTAGAAAAATACAGAAATTTAAATTAACGGGTAGAACTATTGAGTTTAAATTTCGTGCCACTCCTAAAGATACCGACCCAATTGAATGGGTAAAAGAAGGTATAAAAGATATTGTAAATAAAGTAACAGAGGGTGCAAATTCTAACGATAAAATCGGTTTTACATTTTGTTCAAAAGAATTTAGTCGTGGTGAAGGGTGGCTACGTCTTAAACCTGTTTCTGAGGTAAAATTCAATGACATATGGGACATGATATCTTCCGTGTACCAGTCAAATTCGTCTGGTTTAGATACTGAAACGTTCTGTATTGGTGCAACATTTGTAAAAATGCCTAAAGGTACTGGTAAAAGTGACAAATATAACACCTTCAAAGAGGAATGTACTAAAAGGCAAGGAATTGTGGTAATTAAAAATAAAGATAATCTTTGTCTACCTCGAGCTGTAGTAGTTGCAAAAGCATACATTGATAAGGATCCAAGTTATATTAAGGTTCGGAGAGACATTGGTAAATTGCAGGAGCAAAGAGCAAGAGATTTAATGGAAGAAGCGAATGTTTTTATAACTGAAGAAGGTGCAGGAATACCAGAATTAGAAAAATTTCAAGAATATCTACAAGGCTATACCATAGTTGTTTATAAGTACGGAAATAAGGGTCGTGATATAATTTATGAAGGGGTAGGTGGCCCTAAGCAACTTCATCTATTATATCACAAACAGCACTACAACGTGATAACGTCATTAACAGCTGCTTTTTGTTGTGGATATTTTTGTGATAAATGCCACATACCCTCCAATAATAAGAACGATCACAAATGTGAGAGGAAGTGTCCGTCGTGCCAAGAGCAGCCACCTTGCCCTATCCAAAAGAACTTATTATGTAATATATGTAACAGAAACTTTAGAGGTCAGCAATGTTTTGACAATCATATTGATAATAAAAAATGTGATCAAATCCGTAACTGTAAAATGTGTCTCAAAACAATTCCCGCAAAAAGACAACACATTTGTGGGGAAGTTTTTTGTAAAATATGTAGAGCTCATAAATCTTCGCCTCATAATTGCTTTATGCCTGTTGACAATGGTAAACCCACATTGTCTGGAGTACTATTAGTTTTTTACGACTTGGAAAGTACTCAAGAAACACTTATGCCTGACGGCTCATTTCTACATAAGCCTAATTTATGTGTGTACCAACAACACTGTGAGTACTGTATAGATACTGATATAAAAATATGTATTTGTGGTATTAGGCAGCAAGTTTTAAGAATTGATCCAGTGGCACGATTTATGGAATATATAATGAACCAGAGACAGCAGTTTAAAAAAATATTTGTGATTGGGCACGCTGGTGGACTCTACGATAACCAGTTTATGCTTAGTTATATTTTAACATCTACTGACCATAAACCAGAACTTATTACCCGAGGAACAAAATTACTTTTAATGAGTGTGGGAAATGTTAAGTTTATTGACTCTCTTAACTATTTTCCCATGCCTTTGTCAAAATTACCTAAAGCTTTTGGGCTCAAAAATGTAAAGAAGGGTTATTTTCCCCACTTATTTAATAAAAAAGAAAACTGGAATTATATAGGTCCTCTACCAACTCTGGAATATTATGATCCTGATAATTTAAAGTACACTCCTACCCTCGATGAAAATACAGATACTAGAAAACAGCTTGTGGATTGGCATGAAGAAAATAAAAATTACATCTTTGATTTCCAAAAGGAAATCATAGCATACTGTGTATCTGACGTAGATATTTTAAGCCGTGCATGTTTAAAATTCAGAGAAATGATTATTAAAGAGGGGGGAGTAGACCCTTTTACTGAAGCTATTACACTTCCAGGGGCCTGTAATAAAATATTCCGTAGGAATTTTCTAAAACCCAATAGGATCGGACTTGTGCCTAAAAATGGCTATAGATACCGAGACAAACAGTCTAAAATTGCCGTACAGTGGTTAATTTGGGAAGGTCATCAAAGAGGTATTAACATTATTCATGCTGCAAATGGAACAGAAGCTGTACTAGCTGGGGTGAAAGTAGACGGTTTTTGTAAAGAAACTAACCAAATTTTTGAATTTCATGGATGTTATTTTCATGGCTGTACTAAGTGTATAAAATACAAACGGGAAGAACCATTGCATGAAGACCCAACCTCTACCATGGAGGCGCGGTATGAGTCAACTTTAATGAAAACTCAAAGATTACTCTCTTTAGGCTACGAAGTAATAGAAAAATGGGAATGTGATTTTTTAATGACTGAAGAAATTCTTACATTTACTGAAAATCACTCTCTTATTTCTTTTTTACCTTTAGAACCTCGTGACGCATTCTATGGTGGTAGAACTGACGCAACGAAATTGTATCACAAATGTACAAAAGAAGAGAAAATAAAATACGTAGATGTATGTTCTCTTTATCCTTGGGTGAACAAGTATGGAAAATATCCTATTGGACATCCACAGGTGTTTGTTGGAGACAAGTGCAAAACACTAGATTTATACAAAACTGACGGATTAATTAAATGTAAAATTTTACCGCCGCAGAACCTTTATCACGCAGTATTACCAATTAAATCAAACAATAAACTTATGTTTTCACTTTGTCGGACATGTTGTGAAAATATGTCAACTGAATGTGTTCATAATTGTGAAGAAAGGGTTATCTCAGGTACTTGGGTGATAGCTGAAGTTTTAAAAGCTTTAGAAAAAGGCTATAAAATGATTGAAATATACGAAATTTGGAAGTACGATGTTGTCCAGTATGACCCTAAAACTAAAACAGGTGGTCTATTTTCAGAATATATTTCCAACTTTTTAAAAATTAAACAACAGGCCTCGGGGTGGCCTGCAGATTGTAAGTCTATTGTGGAGAAAGAAAAATATATCGCAGAGTATTATAACAAAGAAGGAGTTTCTTTATGTGCTGAAGAAATCGAATATAACCCAGGTCGTAGACAGATAGGAAAAAGTGTCATCACAAGTTTCTGGGGAAAATTAGGCCAAAAAGACAATCAAGATAAAACCTCTATAGTCTCAGATACTGCAGAGTTTTTCGATATTTTATCGAAACCTTTTATTGAAGTAAATAGTGTTTTTCCAGTAAATGAAAATACTTTATTAGTTAATTGGGTGTTTAAAAATGAGGCATATGATGTTCTCCCCACAGTCAATGTTGTTTTGGCAGCATATACGACGGCTTTAGCAAGGTTAAAGTTGTATAGTTACTTGGAAAAATTAGATAAAAGAGTTCTTTACCACGATACAGATTCCGTCATATATGTTTCTCGGCCTGGAGAATATGAAGTACCTTTAGGTAGTTTTCTGGGTGAAATGACCGACGAATTGGCTGAATATGGAGACGGTAGCTATATTACAGACTTTGTATCTGGTGGCCCAAAATTATATGCGTACCGTGTGTATTCTACAGCAAAGAATAAAACACTGGACCTAATAAAAGTAAAAGGAATCACCTTAAATTATAATACGAGCGAGCTAGTAAATTTTGAAAAACTAAGAGATATGGTACTTAATGAAGCCCCTAACGAATATATCTCAACTAAAAATATCTTAAGAAATACTGATCATACTGTTGTTACCAAAGAAGTAACAAAGGTCTTTCGTACTAATTTTACCAAACGAAAACGTATTGATAATTACGATTCTGTACCGTACGGTTATAAAAACAAAAAATTTGAATCAATTGCTCAATAAAAACTAACTCTTTTTACAATTATTTTCTTCCTTCGATTCCTATCCTTAAGGTCAAAAAGTAAGTAGTTATGTAAACTATAGAGATATTTTAAAGAGGCAATAGTTGAAAAAACAATAAAAAATACAAATATAAAAACAAAAAAACAATAAAAGACCCATATAAAAAGGACCCATGTTTAACTTAACTGAAAAAAGGCAAATATAAAAAATAATATAAAAGAGGCAAAACAATAAAGAAAAAAGACCCATATACGAAAATTACGATTTAAAAATATCAAAAGACCCATTGACAAAAACAGACCCATGTTAAACTTAACTTAAAAGAGGCAAATATAAAAATATTAATAAAAAAACAATATAAAAGAGGCAAAACAATACAAAAAAAGACCCATATACGAAAATTACGATTTAAAAAACAATAATAACAAAAGACCCATATACGAAAAAGACCCATATACGAAAAAGACCCATATACAAAAAAGACCCATATACAAAAAAAAGACCCATATACAAAAAAGGCCCATGTACAAAAAAGGCCCATATGTAACTTAACCTAAAAGAGGCAAATATAAAAACTAATAAAAATAAAAAACAATATAAAAGAGGCAAAATAACAATATTAAAATGTAAGAGGCAATTTATCGTGACAGAACGTAAAGTTATTGTTGTCAAATAAAACCTATAGAAATATATTTTTTTAGTTTACAAAACTATGTTATTATGACTGTCCCTATCTTTCCTGGCCAACGTGAAAATGTATAAACTTGTTATCAAATAATAAATCGTTATGAAAACAATATTGATTAACTCGAAATAGGTATGTGGAAGATTAAAATAAAACCTTTAAAATTTGTGATTATGGTGATAGCAATATCTGACCTTGCAATAAATTTATACGGTAATAATCCTATATTTTATTATTAGTTTTCAAGTTTAAGATCATAAGATTTATTAGCTCTTATCAAATAACAACAACTACGTTAATTACATATTTGGCCATATTTTATCAAATTAAGTGTCGTTTGATTTTGTTTAAATAAAACAACAAAAAGTTTAAATAATCTAAGATTTTAAGTTTAGACATTATTAGCGCATATGCCAAAAGTTCCTGTATTTTACCAAAAAAAACCCATCCTTTTTACCCCATCCCATCCTGACAAGCTATTGTTACAACCTTCCCGTTGGTGCTTGTTGTTAAAAGTATTTTTGTTCTTTAATAAACAATTTTACTTAACCAATAGTAACAAAGTCCTAAATATTTTTTATAAACATGTATTGCCTTTTACATAAGTATATTTTAAATTCTATTTGAATATAATTTTATTACTTATGATTGCTTATAATATTAAAGGTTATATGTAGCATTTGTAACGTTAGTATATAGACATGTAGCACAAACAGGGGTGGTTAGACCTAACATTACTACTAAAGTTGTACTGGGCAAAAATTATCAATCATTAAAGTTGGACGTTCTTGGTAATGTTCAAAATGATCTACTAATCCAATAGAAAATTAATATTGACTCTTATTTAAGTTGCAACCCTGTTAGCCATCCAAACTCTAGCCTTCTTAACAATTATTAACAATAGTTTTAATCTTTGACCTTTCTTACATCTAACATCCAAAACTCTAAAATTTTAAATATTTCCCATTCAGGGGTAAGATATTTAGGTTGGTTGATGAGATGAGGAGGATGCGCAATGGTTCCGATGAGTCCTAAGTGCTCCTGAGGGGTAACCCTCTTCCCTAATTACACGGTTATAATTTGATTTTTTGAAATTTGAAGCATCAGAGGACGAAATGGTTAGACTGGAGAAATCTTTGAAAGATAGTCAACTTCATCTAAGAAAATGCAGGATTGTAAGAAAAAATTATGAGGTGAGGTCAAGCAGTTAAAAAGTATGAAGAAATTAGAGCCAGTGGATAAAATTATTTTGTATGAATAATAGTACTGGGGAATATTTTATATGTTAATTTCATAAATCAATATTCTTGTTGATTTTGTATAAATAAAAACTACATATTGTATACATTTATAAAACTAATTCAAATTTTGCACTTAGGTACTGTATTCGTTGTAATCAGTTAAAATAGATATGAAATAAAACCTTTGAGTTTAAACTTATAATTCTCAAGCTATAATTTCTTTCAGATTTGGTTCTATAATATGTCAATTTAATATACAATTTTAAAAAAAGCAGTAATATTTTCATAAACTTTATTGATTTTATAGGGTTGGTTAATCATATACTAGAAACCGTAGAAATATGACATTCTCTCAACTTTTAAAGAAAAAGAAGTACATTTGTGTATCTATTATTTTTTAAATACATCTATTTTTTGTTGCTTTTTTACGGTGACCTACTAATTTCAAATTTGATAATATATTTTGATGATAAAATAACTTCCTTTGAACAATTGTTTTTACATTAACCTTCAAATTATTTTATTAATAACATTTTGGATCATTATCAATTTTTTATGCTTCAAAATGTTCGACCTTCAATTTTTAAGAAAATAATCTAATTATAGAGCATTCTTTGTTTGAATGCCATATTGTACAGATATGGAGAAAATTTTTCGGTGTTGCTTTAAAGCTAGTATTCGGAAAATGTGTGATGTTTCATTAGAGGTGATAGATCACGGTGTTCTTTTATTTTTTTGGATAGTTATGACGAGTTTTGAGTTTTAAAATTAAAAGTTTATTTTTGATTGAAGGTAAGTACTTTGTAAAATGCGACCGACATGTATCGTCTGCTAGTAATTTATTTTCAGTAAAAACAATCATTAAGTTTTAAAAATCACAAAATTGGATTTTTTATTTATAAAGTAGCGTTGAATAATGAAGGGGTGAAATTTAAACATTTAAATGGATAAATATTAATATTTTTAAAGTGACACATGGTGGTGCTAGTGTAAAAACTTAAAACTTTTAAAATGTGATGTTATATTATTTATTAATTCATCTAAAGTGGCGTTGGAGCATTATAATTTTTTCAAAATTAAAACGCCTATGCCTCTACCTACTGGTATTGTTCTAGACTGGGTTGATTGCATATAATAAAGATTAGGCGAAGTAATTGAAGCTTTAATATATAGTATAATATAATTAATATTGACTTTTACTCAAGTTGCAACCCTGCCAACCCTTCAAACTCTAGAATTTTAAATAATTATTAAAATAGTTTTAACCTTTAACCCTACTTACATCTAACACCCAAAACTCTAAAATTTAGAATATTTCCCATTCTGGGGTAAGATATGTAGGTTGGTTTATGAGATGAGGAGGATGCGCAATGGTGCCGATGTGCCCTAAGTGCTATTAAGGGGCAATCCCCTTCCCTAATTAGAAGCTTATAGTTTGATTTTTTTGAAATTTTTAAATGTTAATGCAGACAGTAATTAACTTCACATTAATCTTTGAGTATGAAATCTGCATTACCGATAATAACAATATCTGAGTTGCAAACCCTCCAAACTCTAGATTTAAAAATAGTTTTAACCTTTGACCCTTCTTTTACATCTAAAACACATTCATTATTAATAGATTTAACCTTCTTGTCTTACATCCTTACAACCTGTTAATCACATTTAACATCCATTAATAATTGTAATAGGATTTTTCTCTTTAACGTTAATCTGTACCAATGTCGGTTTCCTCGTTTAAAATATAAGTCTTAGGCCCTTCTGGCTTCATATGCTGTTTTCTCTTCAACATTAATCTAAACCAATGCCGTTTTCCTAGTTTAAATCCCCCTTCAGCGTTAATAGAGATTTTTAATTCCCCCACTCCCCTCGTTTGAATCTGGCCAATAATATAAGAGATATATGTTAATACCCTTTTGACTACTTTTAGTCTACCAAAAATTGTTAATCCAGATTATTTAATCTTTTAATTGAATATATCTGGAACCCAATATTAACATTTTAATTTTAAAGACACCCCTTTGTTGTTTAGACTACGACCCTTAAACCTACTCCCCACCTCCCCATATTATTTTCAACAACCCCCAAGAATTTCTACGAACCCTAAAGTCTTCTTCTCTCAGTAGGTTACAATATCAGAACAAGAGAACGGCGGCCGCCATCTTGAATTCTAAAATCCATTAATAATTATACAAACTTAATCTCTCTCATACCTATGACGCTTAATGTCTAGGCCGGATGTAGCAGGTCGCGACGCCTGTATTCCGTGTATTGCGGGGTGCCTTGGAATTAGACCGTGTATTGCGGGTTGCGGTGTGTCCAGGTGTGGTCTCAAGCGTCCCGACTTCTACTCTGAACATACATAAAAAAATATATACAGACGAATTGAGAACCTCCTCCTTTTTGAAAAAACTACTATCTGGAGTTGTATACATTTTCTTAAATTAATCTTATATGTAAAAATGTGGGTTCGGTTCCTAGAAGAGTACCTAGCTTACTGTGCAGCCAAATTTATATTTATAATACAGAATTTTTTAAATAAATAAAGTTTTAGGTTTAATTAAACACTTTTCGAAAATGTCTAAGTTAAAATAAAAATTTATATTTAAAATTAAACAAGTTAACTAAAATTTTTGACCATTATGAAGTTAATAAAGTTATAAATAACGTCGTTACAAAGATTCATGTGTGAATTTTCAATTTCTATTGATGATAGTTACTTATCTACGTATTACAATATCAATACATGACTTGGCTTTGACACAAAACTTCTAATCCGAATCAAAATCTTGAAACTATTATTTGGGGACTTAAAAGCGTGGTCCACTAGTTGGTGTAGCCTTTTAAAACATTTGGTATAATAATAATTATACATATATCAATTACCACTGCCACTGGTAAAATCCTAAATTTAAAATAGTGTACTATAATAATAAGACATTAATCTTAAATGGATCGCCTACTAGAAATAAATAAAATGTAATTCTTAAATTAATAAAAATATTCAAAATAATTTAAGATTCCTTGCGTTATGTTAATAAACATTAAACAAAATTTCTTATGAATTATTTAGTATTCTGTCTCGTACTTCCATGTCTCTATTAGCTTCGCTGTCAACAAGTTCCGGCAAGGCATATTGCATATATAAATTTTTTATTTTATTTTGTATCTTTTCTTCCAAAAAGCTGTCATTATGAGATATTTTCTCCACTTTTATTCCTCCAGAAGTCCAAAAGCACAAAATGCAAAAATCCATTTGTGTTATGTGCATCTAGCCCTGAATTTGAAAATACCAATAGTGGTTCTCCTTAATGGTATTGTCCTTTTTCCAAAAAGTTATTTCTCTACTGTATATTTCTTCTTTTACAGTTAGCACTTTAGCTCCATATGGACATTTTAACTCTATCATAGAGTTTTGTTTTTTTTTAATTCCATCCAGACTGGCAGCAACATAATCAAATTCGAATTCAATAAAATGTCCACATTTAAAAACTTTTACTTGCAAATAATTTTCCATATCTTATTTTGCTCTGAGCTTATGGTCCCGGCCATATCGGGTGGCTTTACAAATAAATAAAAGAGTTTAGGAATTTTTTTACAAATTTCTCCAAATTTTAAAGCAGTGACTTGTCTTTTATTGTGCCACAATGCACAATCAGCTTGTGAAAATCGTTTTTTCCTCATTTATAGAAATTGGCTAACTTTTTAGAAAATTTTCTCTTGCAACGCGCCTCAAAGAAAAAATATTTATATTACTTTAACGGATTGAAGAGATATTAACATGCTGGAATTAATAATTATTGTTAACTCGAAGAGGTATTCATTAAACAAAAACATATTTATAATTCACATCTCAGTGCATACCTTCCAATTTCGAGTATATATTTTTTAATAAATAAATGATAAAATTACTGTATGTAAACAATAACAACATGAATTCAAATCACTTACGTACTGTTTATCACTAAATAGTAAAAAAAGATATATATTTTGTTGGTGTCACCATCTAGACGAAAAAGCTTTTAACGTATTTCTATTTTTATTGTAATAAAAATAAATACTCCTGTAGGCAAAAATTAAATATATTGTTCTCTTCTAGCATTTTTTAACATTTCTATTTCTTTTCGTTTCTTTTCTTAGATTTTTTTAAAAGAGACTGATTCATATTTTTAAAGTGACTCCATAGAGGTATGGGCTAAGCCTTTACCTGCACTTACATAAAATTTCTTTTAGTAAAATTAAAAAATAATCCGTAAAATTGGTGTACTATGAAACCCTTGCGTATAATATATATACCAATCTTAGTATTAAAGAAATAAATTACGTAAAAAATAAGGTGTACAAATACGTAAAATTTATTCGTCCCTCGTAAAACATCAGTAAAATATATTATAAATTGTTTTCATTCACAAATATTAGTTTCTTAAAAATCTAACAGAGGCGCCACTTTCCAGACGAAAAATCTTGCCATGTAAGGGTTTCGTAGTACCCCCACTTTTAAAGTTTATTTTTGACTTATTCTGAAAGAAAAAAATATGTACATGTAGGTAAAGGTTAAATCTATGCTCCTCTGGAGACACTTTTTCAAAATTCAATTTAGTTTTTTCTAAAAAAAATTGAGAAAATGAGTAAAAAAAGTCGAGTTTTGTATTTTTTTTTTTAGGAAAAACAGTTTCAAATTTTAAAAAAGTGTCTCCAGAGGAGCATATATTTATCTTTTACCTACACGTACATATTTTTTTCTTTCAGAATAAGGCACAAATAAACTTTAAAAGTGGGGTACTACGAAACCCTTGCATGCTCCGCTCTACAGCCAAGTAAATACTCCTCTTAAGTTAGTTTATGTGTTTCAGAGAATAACTCCTCTGAAACATTATATTCATTGTGAAAAGGGGTCGATGATTAAAATAAAGATTGTTATTTGGAATTATCTTATTTCCCACGTTTCATTTTATTCTAAAGTATCCCGAAGTAAAGGTACTGTCACAAGCCCTTGGTACACAAATATCTATTTTATCTACAACTGTCATTATGTGGATGTATTATATGCGTATCTAAGGCAACATAAAGCAATCCATATATCACTAGTGAGAATATATTCATATAACACGATTTTTGTCAATTATACCCCACTAGAATTAAAAATCATTAGATCTAGTATGCGTTTGACAAATTAGTTGACAGCATGTTGATAGTTATTCGTTGTTCCCACACTGTGTTTGTATATTTTATGGAAATTTCTAGTAAATACAAATCGTCTAGTTTATGGACAAACTATTCCATGCTAAAAAGCATGTTAAACATCAAGCACAATGTCGACATTGATAAATATCCGAGATTACGTGTTTTGTTGAAAAGACGATCCGAAAACTACGAACCTAAGAAATCTGAAGCTCTGACTGGTGAACAAATTGAGAGGTTTATAAAGGAAGGAATATCTTGGAACAAAGATAAAAAGTCGAATCGAAAATCAAAATTCTTTAACTTAATCTACACATTTTTTAAGGTAGCCTTGATTATGGGGGTCATGGGTGCTTGCCGATCCTGTGAATTAAAGAATATGAAAATTGGGGATTTAAGATGTTTTGAGGGATGTTTTCAAGTAAACGTGCCACACACAAAAACCAAAGTCCCAAGGAATTTCACAATTGTGGATAATTTTTTTAAAATCGTTAAAAAAATATATAGACCTCCGGCCCGAAAATGATAGGAATAAACAAGTTTAGCGCAATGGGAAAGAAAATTGCTACGTTTTTACAATTACCAAACCCTGAGAGATATACTGGCCATTGCCTCAGGCGTTCATCTGCAACATTGGTAGGGATGTTGCGATACCAGTAAAGTATCGATACTGGTATCGAAAGGAGTATCGGAACCAAAGTATCGATACCGGTATCGAAAGGGTATCGGAACGAAAGTATCGATACCTATATCGGAAAGAGTACAGAACAAAAAAAAAGGTCATAGGGTTCACGCCGACATATCATACCATAAAGTGATCCTACAATATACATTTTGTAGTAAAATTATTGAAACGAAAGTAGTAGTATCGAAACAAAAGTAGTACCCATATGAGTAAAGTATCGAAAGCAAAGTATCGGGTACTAAATTACCCGGTATCGAAAGAAAAGTATCGATACCAGTATCATATCAGTAGTATCGCAACATCTCTAAACATTGGTTGCTGATTCGGAGCTTCAATGACATTAAAACGTCATGGAGGCTGAAAATCCGCCTCCACAGCAGAAGGGTACATCGCCAATTCAAAAAAGAACAAAATAGAAACAGCTCAAGCAATTTTAAGTCAAATCAATAATGAAAATTGTGTTGGTCTTAATAATCCATCATCTTCTGACAGTGATCGTCATGATTCTATACTCATCAATAGCAACACTAATTTTTCTTTAAAAAACAATAATCTCAATGATATTACCGGATCTATTAATATTTCAAATTGTAATGTTACTATTAATTACATCAATAAATAACTTTAAACGAGTTCCTGTATAAATTTGCGTTTTATTTCACACGGTGGCTTAAATACTCCTCATTTGAAAGGTCTTTTAATTGTGAACAATCTTGTCAATTCTATTTATAACAACTTCAAAGAATTTTTTCTAAAAATCCCCTTTTTGTTTTCGGTGAGCCCCCGTATTCAGTTGTAGATAAAGTATAGTATTCAATTCGTGTATAATGGACCATACTACACTCGAATATTTACAACACTCGCTCGCTACGCTCGCTCGTGTTCTAAACAATTCCTGTGTAATATGGTCAACATTATACACTTATTGAATAATATACCATTATTTCTATAAATGACATTAAAAATTTATGAAAAATATATCTCTCATCTATAAAATTGTTATTTATGATAAAGAAATCTTTTAGTTTATTAAAACAAAAATAAAACCTGAATCGATAACAAATTACTGATGATGTTGGTAGAGTTGGGGACGTTTTTATTGACATTTTTAATGTTACTATTTTATAATAATAAAGCTACAGTTAATTTATTTTAGCGATTTATTTAAATGTAAATATGTTATCTGAATGAAATTAATGTCACTAGTCAAGGTTCTAAGACCTCGTCACTTCTAGATGGATTTTTTTAAAATTTGTTTTTGAAAAATATTTACAAAAGAATCCTTCTGATTCTGATAAAAAAAACTATTTGATATTGCCCATGGAGGCCAAATCTGTCTAAAGTTCGTATATTTTGGCTTCAAACAAAGCCTATGTTAAACGACGCCCGTTAGTCATCTATATTTCATTTGTTTATCTGAGGGCTTAGGAGCTCGAAAATTTTCATTTTACACCGAGGGAAATTTTTTGCTATGGTAGCAAAAAATGTATAAACCCTTAAAAAAAACTCTATTAAAATAGGCGACAGCCAAAGTACTTTGCTACGGTTAATAAATTCACTTTTTTGGAATTACTTTTTAGTCCATAAAAACTTACTTTTTTGTTTTTATTAATTTTAGTGGTTAGAAAGAAAAATTTTACTCACTAAAAAGTTGTTTCTTATGGTTAAAAAGTAGGTTTTTAGTGGTTAAACAGTATTTTTTCTTGCAGTTAAAAAGAATTTTGTTACCTTGAACAGGCAGTTTTAATTGTTAAAGAATTATTTTTATCTCTTAAAAATAGATTTTGCTGGTTAAAAATTAGGCTTTTAGTGGTTAAAAAATAGTTTTATTAATTAAAAGTAGTTTTTATTGGTTAAAAATTAGGTACTGATTAAGAAATTACTTTCTTTGCAATACAAAAATATTTTTTTTACCTTAAAAAGGTAGTTTTAATTGATAAAAAATTAATTTTTACCTTTAAAAAAATGTTTTTAGTGGTTAAAAAGTAGTGTGTAGTGGTTTAAAATTAACCTTTTACCTTTAAAAAGTAGATTTTAATGATTATACAGTTAATTTTTACCTAAAAAGTATTTGTTGATGGTTAAAAGTAAATTTTGCTATTTAGGGCTGGTTTCTTCAGCTCTTAGGCCGTTTTTTCTATAAAAAAATAAAGTTCAATTAAAGTCGAAATACAAGAATGTTTTGCATGTATTAAATGTCAAATTTCCAGATTTACCGAGGATAACTGAACTTAATATTTGTTCATAATGAAACCAGTTTTGTAAAAATAGAAAAATTAACTTTTTAGCCGTGCATTAAAAACTATATATAATTATTAAAGCAAAATTTACCTAATATATACCTACCTATATAATTTACATAAATTTTTATTTTACCTGTGGTGAAAATACAGATCAACATAGGAAAGGAAGGGTTTCAAAAATAAAAGAGACGATTATTTTGTAATAAATATATTAGTTATATTGCTAAATAAATATTTCAGAAATGTATTTGAATTTTAAAAATTCAGTAGGTTATGTAATATAAAATTATTATTTAATAATTTAAACTTATTTGTCTTTAGACGTATAATAACGTAAGGCATATAGTATCAAGAAATTTCAAATGAGCAGTTAGTAGCTTTAAATTAATCCGGTATTTATTCTTTGTGAAAAATCCTAAAAGAAATTTTATTCTAAATATATTGTTTTCTGTTTATTATAATATAGAATAGAATAAGAAAATTCATGTCATTGGGATTATTAACTAAAATAGGTAGGAACATAAAAACATAACATTCTTCTATCTACCAGGTGGGCCATTCCAAACGATCCTTTCTTAATATCTAAAAAAAAATTATATTTTATTAATACTATCTCAGAAACGCAAATTTCGAATTTTAATAAACTTAAGCACCAGTCGAGGATCCTAGGAACCCACTCCCCCAGCTCAGTAAGTTAAGAAATTAGATAAAAATTAATGTCAGGTATTTTTGAGAAATGTTTAAGTTTAGGTTTTTAGGGTCTGTAAAAGCTAAGGTTATACTGTTAAATGCAACAAAAAATAAATCAATCTCCCGAATCCTTTATAAAACTGTCAAAATTCATTAAAAAAACTTACTTTTTAGTCCCTAAACACGTACTTATTAGTTTTTATTAATTTCAGTGGTTAGAAAGTACAATTTTACTTACTAAAAAGTAGTTTTTTATTGTTCAAAAGTAGGTTTTTAGTGGTTAAACAGTATTTTTCTTGCAGTTAAAAAGTATTTTGTTACCTTGAACAGGCAGTTTTAATTGTTGCAAAAAATGACTCAGTCTCCCGAATCCTTTGTGAAACTGTCAAAATTCATTAAAAAAAACTTAAGCCGGAACATTTAAAACAGCAAACATTTGGGGCATGCGCATTATCAATTTCCAAACAAAATTAAATAAAATAGGGTACACCTAAAAAGATAAAAATTTGCCATCTTTTCTACTAATTCTTATTTCTTATTCTAGGTTATTTCATGTATACCTAAACGCTATACAGATGTGCATGTTTAATTTGCCAAAAAGTGGTACAAATAAAATAATTACAAAACATTTTTGTTTTCTATTTCTTAATTTAATAAAAATATCAAAAAACACTGCCATACATTTGTTTTGTTAGAAATATCTGTTAACGTCACTGGAACAAATAAATTTAACCCTGAGTACTCAAAATAGCCTCAAAGTTCCATCAAAATAGAAAAAGGAATTTCTGATATGTTAATGAAAAAACTTTGCAAGATTTTTCGCTTTATCTACTGTTTTTTCCTTAATTAACGTTAAAGTGAAGGGTCAATACATTTGAAACCGATAAATTAGTAGATATAAAATAGATATAAAAATTCTCAACAAAATCTTGTAATCCCCAATTATTTAACTTCTCTGTGTAATCAATTGGAAACAAATACAATGTATGCACAATAAAAATGCAAAACTGGCGTCAGACCTACGATTTGCCTATTTGCCAACGTAACCGTAGGTGACCTTTGCTAGCGGCTAGGATAATTATAACTAAAACTAAAATCACAAATCGCCGGCTTGTTCTTGTCAGTACTTGCAGGTATACTATAGACCTTTTATTGCGATATATACCGGGAACTGGCGGGAACGGACTGAATACAGGAAACTTTTCTCGAGCATAGACGAAGAAGCTCTCGATCGAAACCGATCGTTATTTTCTAAAGATATTTTTTATTGGACTTAAAAAGCGAATTATTATGATGAAAAATATACCTATTAATATTTTGAATTTCTACTACAGAAAATAAATGTTTAGTAATTAAAAACTATTTTTAAGAGCAAAAATTATTTTTGCTGTTTCTATAGACTGAAAAAAAATATTTGCAATGGTAACAATTTTTTTTTGTATGGCGACAAAACTACTTTAAAAAAGCATTTTATTTAGTTGCATGAATGTATTTTTTTAATTGCAGCTAAAAATTTATTTGTGGTAGCAAGAAATTTCTCAACAAAACACTTTTTAAATATAATTCTCTCAGTGTAGGAAAGTTGACACGTGTCATTTATTGTACCGCAGCTTTACGATATCAAGGGAACACGACTTGTCACCAAGCACTTGCTCGATTTCCTTAAAACATTTACGGTTTAACACAAGGTTATAAATAAAAAAAAAAAAAAATAATATATTGTTATTGTTCCTTTTTTAATTCCACACCGAGGGAAATTTTTTGCTATGGTACCAAAAAAAGTATTAACCCTTAAAAAAACTATTAAAATAGGCTACGGTTAATAAATTCACTTTTTTGGAATTACTTTTTAGTTCCTAAAAAACTTACTTTTTAGTATTTATTAATTTTAGTGGTTAGAAAGTAAAATTTTACCCACTAAAAAGTAGTTTTTTATGGTTACAAAGTAGGTTTTTAGTGGTTAAACAGTATTTTTCTTGCAGTTAAAAAGTATTTTGTTACCTTGAACAGGCAGTTTTAAGTGTTAAAGAATTATTTTTTATCTCTTAAAAATAGATTTTACTGGTTAAAAATTAGGCTTTTAGTGGTAAAAAATAGTTTTTATTAATTAAAAGTAGTTTTTATTAAAAATTAGGTACTGATTAAGAAATTACTTCCTTTACAATAAAAAAATATTTTTAATTAATAAAAAATTAATTTTTACCTTTAAAAAATTGTGTTTAGTGGTTAAAAAGTAGTGTGTAGTGGTTTAAAAATAACCTTTTACCTTTAAAAAGTAGATTTTAATGATTATACAGTTAATTTTTACCTTTAAAAAGTATTTTTTGATGGTTAAAAGTAAATTTTGCTATTTAGGGCTGGTTTCTTCAGCTCTTAGGCCGTTTTTTTTTTTTAAATAAAGTTCAGTTAAAGTCGAAATACAAGAATGTTTTGCATGTATTAAATGTCAAATTTCCAAATTTACCGAGGATAACAGAACTTTATATTTGTTCATAATGAAACCAGTTCTGTAAATTTAACTTTTTAGCCGTGCATTAGAAACTATATATATAATTATCACGGTGCTTGGGAACCATCTTTAAATGAAAAGTTTATTTACTAGACTTTTTTTTCGGTCAAAGTATTTCTGAAGGACTATAGATTGGCGCAATATATTTTTTAAAATCGGTTCCAGCAGCCGTTTTTGAGAAAACTCGATTTTTCATGAAAAAGTGACCTTTTTTTACATTTTTGCTTGTAACTTGCGCATTTTACATTTTCTCGGCTTGCCAAAAGTAAATTTTAATGGGAAAATGTCCGCTCTACAAAAAAGCATCAATGACTTTTTTCTCTAAAATCAGCCGATTTTGAGTTAAATGAGACACGGTGCTTGGTAACCAACTTTAAATGAAAAGTTTATTTACTAGACTTTTTTTTCGGTCAAAGTATTTCTGAAGGGCTATAGATTGGCGCAATATATTTTTTAAAATCGGATCCAACAGCCGTTTTTGAGAAAACTCGATTTTTAATGAAAAAGTGACCTTTTTTTTTACTTTTTTGCTTGTAACTTGCGCATTTCACACTTTCTCGGCTTGCCAAAGGTAAATTTCAATGGGAAAATGTCCGCTCTCCAAAAAGCATTAATGACTTTTTTCTCTAAAATCATCCGATTTGAGATCTCATTTAACTCAAAATCGGCTGATTTTAGAGAAAAAATTCATTGATGCTTTTTTGTAGAGCGGACATTTTCCCATTGAAATAAAGCCGAGAAAATGTGAAATGCGCAAGTTACAAGCAAAAAAGTAAAAAAAAAGATAATTTTTTCATTAAAAATCGAGTTTTCTCAAAAACGGCTGCTGGAACCGATTTTAAAAAATATATTGCGCCAATCTATAGTCCTTCAGAAATACTTTGACCGAAAAAAAAGTCTAGTAAATAAACTTTTCATTTAAAGTTGGTTCCCAAGCACCGTGTTATTAGAGCAAAATTTACCTAATATATACCTACCTATATAATTTACATAAATTTTAATTTAACCTGTGGTTGAAATACAGATCAACATAGGAAAGAAAGGGTTTTAAAAATAAAAGACGATTATTTTGTAATAAATATATTAGTTATATTGCTAAATATTTCAAAAATAAATTTGAATTTTAAAAATTTAGTAGGTTATGAAATATAAAATTGTTATTTGATAATTTAAACTTATTTGTCTTTATACGTATAATAACGTAAGGCATATGTATCAAGAAATTTCAAATGAGCAGTTAGTAGCTTTAAATTAATCCAGTATTTATTCTTTGTGAAAAATCCTAAAAGAAATTTTATTCTAAATATATTGTTTTCTGTTTATTAAATTTTGGCTTGAACCGGCAGTTTTAATTGTTGCAAAAAATGACTCAGTCTCCCGAATCTTTTGTAAAACTGTCAAAATGCTTAAAAAAAACTTAAGCCGGAACATTTGAAACAGAAAACATTTGGGGCATGCGCATTATCAATTTCCAAACAAAATAAAATAAAATAAGGTATACCTAAAGAGATAAAAGTTTGCCATCTTTTCTACTAATTCTTATTTCTTATTCTAGATTATTTCATGTATACCTAAACGCTATACAGATGTGCATGTTTAATTTGCCAAAAAGTGGTACAAAAAAAATAATTACAAAATATTTTTGTTTTCTATTTCTTAATTTAATAAAAATATCAATAAACACTGCCATACATGTGTTTTGTTAGAAATATCTGTTAACGTCACTGGAACAAATAATTTTAATCTAAAACATTTAACGCTCGGTACTCAAAATAGCCTCCAAGTTCCATCAAAATAGAAAAAGGAATATCTGATATCTTAATGAAAAAACTTTGCAAGATTTTTCGCTTTATCTATTGTTTTTTCCTTAATTAACGTTAAAGTGAGGGGTTAATACTTTTGAAACCGATAAATTAGTAGATATAAAATACACCCCCC
The DNA here is from genome assembly GCA_927349885.1 of Psylliodes chrysocephalus. Classification (NCBI taxonomy): domain Eukaryota; kingdom Metazoa; phylum Arthropoda; class Insecta; order Coleoptera; family Chrysomelidae; genus Psylliodes; species Psylliodes chrysocephalus. The sequence continues at coordinate 41,271,393 of OV651823.1, forward strand.
AAAAATTATCGCATCACTCAAATATTTGCAATGTATGTTTATAAAAAGAGGCAGTGCTAAAAAACTATATTTCTCCTCTAATAACAGAGAGAATAAAACAATCAAAAAAATAAAATTTTACGAAAAATGAGGCTAAAGTAAGCTATTAATTATAACATGCTATTATTGCTGGTACACTCCACAGGGTGTTACAAATTTTCCAACCAAAAACCTATATTATTGTAACATCCGGTATACACTCAAAAATTAAATTTTATTTAAAGAATCAAAGAGATTACTATTCCTGAAGAATCAACTTATCTTCCAAAAAAAGAATATCCAAATCAATCAAACGGTTAAAAAAAAACTCAAAAATTTTTGAAAACTATTAGTGATGCGATAATTTTTATGGGGTGTATATTATACCCTTAAAATTTTCAACAAAATCTTGAAGTCCCCAATTAGTCAGCTTCTCTGTGTAATCTATTGGAAAACGAACATAACTTATGCACAATTATTGCAAAAATGGCGTCAGACCTACGATTTACCAACGCAACGTGGATGACCTTTGCTGGCGGCTAGGGTAATTATAACTAAAATCCATAGATAAATTATTATAAAACAAGATGAATTTTTTAAATGCACGCCACTGTCAACACGTTGTATGCCGCGTTTGAGAATCCACATCGGATGCATTTTTTACATCTCGAGCGTTTTTTTATCCACATCGGACACATCTGTCCCATTACATTTACGTATACTGAATCACGTGATCAAAGATTTTTTACATCTCAGATGCATCCGATGTGGATTCTCAAACGCAGCAGTAGTTCCCAGCATACTATTAGTTAGCGCCACCATCGCAATAGTATGAAAGCGATGTTGCCGGTTTCCGTAAACTTTCATGAGATGAGAGTTATTTCAAATTCATCTTATTTGAATTTTTTATCAATCTACATGCGCACCATACCATCCATACAATGTCCATACTGTTGCTAGGATTTTTACAAGAAGGAGTTGACAACCTCGTAAAAAAAGAAAAACCGTGATGGCGGAAGGCCAAATATGATAATGAAATGTTAAAACTTATTTTATGAATTATGATGAAATTTCTAAAGATCGGCAAGATATTTTTAAGAAGATAAACACCTTGATTTTATGTAATTAGTAAGTATTAGCAATTTAATTTAATATTGAAGGTGTGTAGATTTGGGCGGAGGTAATTTGCCCACAAAATATTTAAAGCTGATAATCCTATAGGTAATTTGCCCACAGCAAGTAAAAGGTCATCTTAATCCTGTTGGTATTTTGCCCAAATTTATTTCTAACTGAATAAATCATAATAGATATATCTTTCATTTATTATTTTTTATATATTATCGAAAAGTAAAAACACATTATTAATTAAACTAAAAATTATATTAAACACTAATTTTTATTATTATAAAAAAGTAAGTATACATAAGTTATATTATATTTTTTATATATTTATATTTTATTTACATATTTTTCAACTGGGAGGGATAAATGTGATACAAATTTTATATACTCTAATCTGCTGATTTGCTGCAGATCAAATCGCTGTATAAATTTTTCTAAACACTGAATTTTTTGTTTTACACTTTTGTCTTTGATTTTCTTAGGTATACTTAAGCTTTGTATTGTGACATACGTGTCGATTTGAAAGTCTTTAAGCTTTTCTATAAAAATATATACAGAAGGATGTGTACAGTAGAATGAAGAATTAAACCTTGAATGAAACGACTCACAGGCATTTGTAGTTCTTGTAATTGAAGCTGTTTTTTCTGCCCATATACTTGGAGGAAATGTAGAATTTTCTTCAATATATGTTTCTAATAGGTAATCGGCATACCTATCGAGAACGGCATTTTCTGGTTTACTTGCCATTAAGTCAAACACAAAACAGTCTCCAACTTCATCGGCGTTTAAATATGTCAACCCAAATGATGTTTTAAGCCATTTTCCGGTATCACTGTTAGTTGTATATTCAGTCATTAATCCCAGAGACTGAATTTTACGATACCACGCTTGATGTAGATGAAATCGGCAGCCATTGATTACAGTATTAGGCCACATATAAATTAACGCCTTATGAATTGCTATTTCAAAATCAACGAACACTTTAGATGGATTTAAAGCAATACTGTAAGTTTCCAAAATTTTATAATGCAATAACGAAAACAAATGTTTGTATATATCGGTAGATTTGTTTGGTAATAAACAATATACCAGGGGCACATAGTGTCCATTACACAGCCCATGAATGGTAAATAATTGTAGGAAAAACTTTGTACAATACGAAAATGTTCCATCCATATACAAGACGTTCATTTTACACAAAGTACGAATATTTGTCTCACATGTAAATACAATAATATTATTTTCTCTGCTATTTATTAAAAGAAAATGTTCACCTTTACTGGTTTTAAATGTATTAGAATATAAGTCAACTGCATCATGCACTTCTTGTATATTTGTAGGTAATGGACCTGGTAGTATTTTGCGACGACTGTTGTATATAGTTTTTCTTATGTAGGACACATCAATTGTAGTTAGTGACTCTGGTAAATTAGTAGCAAGTACTTTACGGATAATTTTAGAAGGTTTTTCCGAAATATCATCAACTGCTTTTCGCTTACACGAATTAGAAATAATTTTCCTGTTTAATTTCGGTTCATTTGCTTCATGGCTATGAATTAGGTTGCCTCTGGATACTAAAAGTTCAGGACCAATTGTAAATACAGTGGCATTACAAGCATTTGTTTTTCTTTGGGAGCATCTCCAAGAAACTTCTCCACTTTTCATTTCTCTATCTTTGGCAAACGTAAAATTCTCCAAAAGGAGTACATCTTTCCCGCGTGTGCTTTTAATCAATGTAGCTGACATTATAGAAATAATTATTGTTTATAAACACTCGAATTACAATCATCAACGTATAAAAACTGACTGAAATATAAACAGTAAACACCCAAAGTAAGTACCTATTAGAATTATTAATAATCAGGTAGGTACCTATTTGTGGGCGGATGTAATTTGCGGGTTTAGGTACCTGAATGCTACTGTGGGCAAAATACCAGTAAGATTAACGCACGCCTTTACTTACACAGGTAGAAAACAGAGATTTGTGGGCAAAAAGGACCCGCCGGTGATTTATTTAAAGACTTTGTTTATCATTGTTTTCTTAACCTTATATAATTTCATATTTCATGGATTTTCAATTGTTTTAATATTTGAAACAAAAAATGTCTGGCCCGGGTATAGTTAAGTATTCTCGAGAGTATTCTTGTTCAGCTCCTAATTGTTTAAATAAGTATTATTCTAAAATTCAGAAAGTTGGATATTCAAATATTAAACCTTTTTTTCATTTTCCTTCCGATATTAAAATTTGCCAGAACTGGATTAAGACTTTAACTTTAGATAATAAACACAAATATAACAGCATAAGAAAAACAAGAAATTAGTTGCAAACGTAAACTTAATTAGTGATGAACAATTTGAACGATCCTCGAAACAAAAAAAAAACAATAAATAAATAAATAAAAGTAGAGTTAGAAATTTAAGTCCTAAAGAGAAAAAGTTGTATTTTATTAATATTTGATAAGAGAAATTGTTCAATAAGACATATGTACACTTTTTGTTTTGTTTTTATAGGAAACACCCAACAAATATGGACTATTTTTCCAAGAATGGGGGAAACTACCTACTATTCATTTTACTTACAATTGTTATTTAATATTGAGCTTATGTATGTATTACTGTATAATAAATAATTTAAAAATATGTTTCATTTTAATGCAAATATTTTTTGGGGTTTTATTACGAAAAAAAAAAACTAATATTTATGTTAAATACATTATTTTGATGTAAATATTAGGTTTTTAGAGTAATAAATGCCAAAAAATGTAAATAAATAATAAATTATATTTGAATGAACCGCGGTTCGCTTAAAGCTCTTCATTTTTTATTCTTCTCTTTCTTATTCAGCCTCTAACTGGCAAGTCAATCAGCCAGTGTAGTTCAAAAAAAAAAATCCGTTCCATACTAATTCGCAGCACTATTTGTTTCCAAAAATTAACACGGGATCGGACTATCTCCTTTATTAATTTATCTATGCTAAAATCACAAATCAATCACCGGCTTGTTCTTGTCTGTGCCTGCTGATATACTGGGAATGGACTGAATGAAGTACGCCGAATACACGAAAATTTTCTCGAGCACAGACGAAAAAGCTCTCGATCGAAACCGATCGTTATTTTCTAAAGATATTTTTTATTGGACTTAAAAAGCGAATTGTTATGATTATGATGGAAAATATACGTATTAATATTTTAAATTTCTACTACAGAAAATAAATGTTTAGTAATTAAAGACTATTTTTAAGAGCAAAAATTATTTTTGCTGGTTCTATAGACTGAAAAAAAAAATATTTGCAAAGGTAACAATTTTTTTTTGTATGGCAACAAAACTACTTTAAAAAAGCATTTTATTTATTTGCATGAATGTATTTTTTTAATTGTAGCTGAAAATTTATTTGTGGTAACAAGAAATTTCTCAACAAAAAACTTTTGAAATATAATTCTCTCAGTACCCCGTACAGCTCCAAAAAAAGTCCGTCAGCTAGGTAGAATTTTCTCTAAGCATAATTTCAAAAATTTCTATAATTTATGTCTAACTACTGATTGGAATGGTCTTTCTGAAGATATTGACTCTAAATTTTTAGACTTCTTAAATAAAATAATTATGTGTTTCAATACAGCTTTCCCCCTTCGCCCCATTAAAACTAAATGTCATAAATCTTGGACAACTAAAGGAATAAGAACATCATCTAAAAATATGAGGTCACTCATGTATATTAAAACGTACACAGATAATCCCCTAATATTAAACTATATCAACAACTACAGAATATTGTATCGGAAAATCACCAAATCTGCTAAGAAAAACTATTACAAAAATCGCATCGCAAGAGCTAAAAACTCCTCCAAAGAAACCTGGTCTATAATAAATGACTTAAGGAATAAAACCCGTTCTTCAAACAGTGTAAATCCTAGCCCAGATGAACTAAACAATTATTTCGTAAATGTAAGTAAAAATATTAAATCTAACATAGCTCCGAGTCAGGATGCTCTCTCCTTCCTCCTACCTACTAAAAGGATCACTGAAAGTTTCTTCCTAAGACCAGTAGACAAGCATGAACTAGTGCAAACCATAAACATCCAAAATAAATTTTCCTGTGGAATTGATGGCCTGTCCACCAAAATATTTCTAAATATACCGGATGTAGTAATCAACATTTTAACTTCACTGATTAATGAATCCTTTGAAATTGGTCTCTTTCCTAACTGTCTAAAAACAGCTATAATAATCCCACTTCATAAAGGTGGCGACAAAACCAAAACCTGTAACTATAGACCTATCGCGTTATTGCCTACCTTATCGAAGATAGTAGAACGGCTAATGAAAAACCGTCTTTTGCCCTTTCTTTTCAAGCATAACATCCTCACAGCTCATCAGTATGGCTTTCTACCTAAAAAATGCACTAGCGACGCAATGTTTTCCGTTCTTAATGAAATATACACATCACTTAATGATAAACTTTTCACCGCTTCAGTATTTTGTGACTTCGCAAAGGCCTTCGATTGTGTAAATCATGATATTTTAATTAATAAGTTACAAATTTATGGCATACGGGGTTCTCCTTTACAATGGTTTAAAACTTACCTAGAAAATAGGAATCAACAGGTGCGGGCGAATGGTGAGGATTCTACAAATCTAGCAATAAGCAGTGGAGTACCTCAAGGATCAGTATTAGGTCCAATTTTGTTTTTATTATTCATCAACGACATCACAGACTTAAGAATAAGTGGTAGAATTACTTTATTTGCTGATGACACCAGTGTAACCTGGAATAATTCTAACATGCAGACATTACAATCTATCATAAGTGAAGATCTAGTGACTATTAAGTCCTGGTCTGATTCGAATGGACTTTGTTTCAACACCAGTAAAACTGTAGCATTGTCTTACAGAGGTACTTTACAACCTATAACTTTAAACAATAATCTGATCCAAACGGTGACTTCAATCAAGTTTTTAGGTCTTTATATAGACGATTCTCTAAAATGGTCTGCTCATATAGATACCTTAGCAAAAAAATTATCCTCCGCATGTTTTGCCATTAAATCGGTTTCTAAAGAGCTGACTCCTTCTACTGCATTAATAACCTACTTTTCCTTATTCGAATCTCACCTTCGCTATGGTTTACCTTTCTGGGGTTCTTGTAGCTTATACCTTTTCGAATCTATTTTTAAACTGCAAAAAAGAGCAATCCGCTATGTATTTGGTTTAAGTAGTAGGACACATTGCGAAAATTACTTCAAAAATTTCAAAATTCTAACCCTTTCTGCTCTATTTATTTTCGAATCCGTCTGCTTAGTTCGCAAGCACATTCAAAATTTATCCGAAAGACCGACTCGTAGATATCCTACAAGAAATTTAGAGACTGATGTTTATTTAACAATTTAAATTTAAATTTAAAAATTAAATTAGAATAATTATAATGACGGATATTGCATATCCATTGCAATTGTTATTCCTATTTTGTCTGTTTGTTTCTGTTTGTTTTTTCTGCTGTTTAGTTATTTTTATAATATGTTTAGTATTTAAGTTACACGCTTTGTCTATAAAATTTTTGTAAATTTTTTACGACAATAAAGCATATCTCTCTCTCTCTCTCTCAGTGCATCACTTATTGGCCAAAGGATTATTTTAAGCATATGTAACTACAATCAGGTATATTTGATAGGACTAATTAAACTTGTAAACAACTAGATTGAAATGTCAGACAAAATTTGTTGCAAAAATATCATCACCCATTAGATAGGCTCATCGCAAAGAGATCAGCCATTGTATTTGTTCGAATTTATAATAATTACTGTGGCGCTAGCCTAAATTCAACGCTTAAAATAAGCAATATTAAAAATATGTGTACAATGTACATAATATTAAAAAAATTTAAAAAACGAAACTAAGTATCCATTCTTAGATATATTTGTTACGTTCATCAATAATCAATAATAATGACTGACACAATTAGATAGGCTCATCGCAAAGAGATCAGCCATTGTATTTGTTCGAATTTATAATAATTACTGTGGATAGCCTAAATTCAACGCTTAAAATAAGTAATATTAAAAATATGTGTACAATGTACATAATATTAAAAAAAAAATAAAAAACGAAACAAAGTATCCATTCTTAGATATATTTGTTACGTTCATCAATAATCAATAATAATGACTGACACAATTATAAGATACTACGGGCGACTATGAATCAGCAAATTGTCAACAAATAATTGATTTTGTTCTCATTGTAAAAATAACGTAATTAACATTTCATTTCCACACATACATACATCTCACCCGCTAAATATCCTTGATACCTTTACTTTACATTTCTTGTTCTTAGTAGAGCAACTTATTGCATTTTCGACCTTTACTTTTCATTTGTTAACTACCTTTGATAGTGGTCGTAAGTTCTGTATAGTGTATTGTTGGAGTAACGTTTTCTTCAAGATTTTTTTGTAAGTACTAATAATTATTAAAAAGTGATTGTAACTTGTGTCACGTTGATTTAATGTTGCATATGCACATCCATAGGTCGGAAGAATGGAGACATTCAATTATTTAAATATAGTATACTAAGGTATTAAAAATTTAGAAATTATGGCATTGTTAATCCGGTCTATACATGATTTTAAAAATTTGTGGGTATAATATTTAAAGTAAAATAAAAAATAAAAGTTATTGAACATTAAAAAAAACAAAGGATGCAATTTTATAAGGTTGCCTCTAGGAAAAGGTATTTGGAAAATCAGGATTGTTTTTTTTTAATAAATATACCAATATCTAAAAAATACCATAATAAAGGTACCATTTGGGAATAGTCTAAATATGGTTTTTAAAATATTTGGGTATAATATTTAAAGTAAAATTAAAAAAAATTATTAAACATGTAGGAGGTTAAAAAAAAAACAAAGGATGCAATTTTATAAGGTTGCCTCTAGGAAAGGATATTTGGAAAATCAGGATTGTTTTTTTTTTTTAATAAATATACCAATATCTAAAAAATACCATAATAAAGGTACCATTTGGGAATAGTCTCTATATGGTTTTAAAAATATTTGGGTATAATATTTAAAGTAAAATAAAAGTTATTAAACATCTACTAGGTTGAAAAAGACAAAGGATGCAATTTTAGAAGATTGCATTTAGAAAAGGATATTTGGAAATTCGGGATTGATCTTTTTTAATAAATATACTAATATCTCAAAAATACAATATTAAAGGTACTATTTGGGAAGGCGAGACCGAGTAAAGCGACAGGCGTAAAGCGACAGCGAAGGAGACCTAAAACGGTCTCTTCAAGTCTGAACACATGTAATTATATGAAACTCATTTGGGACGGCGCGACCGACGACAATACTTTTAACATGACAATAGTTGCGGCTTGCTGCCTGTCGCTTGTCGTCTTACTCGGTCTCGCCTTCCCAAATGGTACCTTAAGAGCAAACCGGATCTCTCACGAAAGCAAAAATGTTATAAAGATTTTCTAATATAAAATTGTATTTATACGCGAAATAAATGTAATTAATTCCAAAATAACTTTTTAAAAAATAATTTCAAGAAGTATAAATTTTATTAGTTGTTGCTACATTGAAATCTTAATTAAGGGCAAACATGACGGGCGCTCCTCCGCCAAATATCAATTTTACATTTGAGGCAGTTAAAAAAAATGTAAAAAAAAATGGTTCAGGCCAATCGTTCTAAAAATGAACCAAGAATGACGCTAAACCGCGAAAAACTTATATTTTTAAAGAAAAACAACAAAAATTTCAACTTTTTAACAAATTAAATTTTTTGGCTCTTTAGCATCATTCTATAACAAATATCTTAACTATTTTCTAAATAACTTTTTTCCAAAAAGATTACCAATTTTAAAGATGACCGAAGATTAACATAGTTTTCATTCCGATACTAATTCTATTAAAACAATGATACCAGTGAATATGGAAACGCTGCTAGTCTATTAAGCCCGCGGTTAAAAGGGTAGCTGCTGTTTAGTTAAATTTGTTAATTCCTGTGTCGAAAAATAGGTAGTTGTTTTTGAAGAGGTGCGAAATTATTGTGATCGTCTTAGTTTGTTGTTGAGGCGTTGTTAGGTTTTTGTTTAATTTAATTTTTAGTTAATTTATGAAATGAAAAATTCTGGAAGGCAAAAATACACAGCTGACAAATGAGATGGCACACTTCTTATGAGTTTTCGGGGACCGGTCGATTTTTTTTAAATTTTAATATGTTATAGTACTTGCAAAAATAAGCATTTTTCATCATTGCGCCAAATCTCTAAGTGTACAGGGTGTCCCAGAAAAACGCACCGAAAGTTCGTACGCGAGGTGTTAAAAGTATTCAGTAATCGTCGTCCTGAAAGAATGTTGCTGTGATTTTTTCTTTTAATTTGACCAACGAACAATGAATGTGATATGATTACATATCTGTGCAATACTGGGTGTTTTAATTTACATGTCCCTTTCGAAATCGTAGTAAAACAAAAAGAGATTTAGGTATGCCGGCCCTTGTTTCGGCATTATATAGCGAATTGGAAAGTGAAAATGTTTTTTTTTAACTTTTTTGAGGCCAATTTATGCTTTTGAATTTATCTGAAAACTCTGCTTGTTATAAGTTACAATAAAAAACAATGAATATGCAAAGAAATAGAAGTATTAAATATTTTGGAATATATTAACCTAGGTATAAATGGCCAAATACCACATTAATTTTTTTTAATTTACTTGATGAATTCAGAATTAAAAATCTGATGTGTCCAACACATGACTTTCCTATCTAGTTATTATAGGCATTTTCCGGTTATTTTGTACAACCTATTGCAGCATCTCTATAAATGTTTAGAGGATAAACTAAATATATACATTTTACACATACATCTACCTCGAAACATTTTTCTATAGATATTCATTGAAAACGAAAATACAGAAAAATTTTAATTTATCACTTTTCCATTACGGTCCATTTTAGAAAAATCATGTATAAACAAAAATTATAGAAATCGATATCGCAAACAACTTTTAGTTCAACAATTTTCATAAAAATCAGAATTTTGCACATTTTGTCAAATTTCTCGAATACGGACCATTTCAGGAAATTTTGACATAAAGCAAGAATTATAGATAATAATATTAGAAGTAACTTTTATTTGAACAATTTTCTTCTCCAAACATAAATAACAGATATATTCCATAAAATATAAAAACGGCCTCCCATAAAGTACCCCCCCAGATGTTCCGACTTTGTCCAAAATCTAATCATTTCACGTCAGGCCGAAATAAACCTTAAGTTTAAAATTTAATGTTTTTTCCTTTATCCGTTTTTGAGTTTTCTTCAAATTTCGAAATTTACACATTTTTTCAATTATCTCGAATACGGTCTATTTTAGAGAAATTATGTATAGGACAAAAATTATAGAGAATTATATTACAAACAACTTTTATTTGAACAATTTTTATAAAAAATTATGTTTTTACATTTTGTCAAATTTCTCGAATACGGACCATTTTAGGAAAATTTTGCATAAAACAAAAATTATAGATAATTATATTAGAAGTAACTTTTATTTGAAGAATTTTCTTCTCCAAACGTAAATAACAGATATATTCCATAAAATATAAAAATGACCACCTATAAAGTACCCCCCCAGATGTTCCGACACTGCCCAAAATCTAATCAGCTCATTGGACGCTGAAACAAAGCTTAAGTTTAAAATTTGGTGTTTTTCTGTGTATCGGTTCATGAGTTATGCGTTATACAGACACACACACACACACACACACACACACACACACACACACACACACACAGACATCATCGCGAAAATAGTCAAAACGGATTCAGGGGACCTCAAAACGTAAAAATCCGTCAAAAACTCGAGGTCGAAAAAAATCATGATTCCTATACTTTCCTTATATCTGTATACAGATAGGAAAGTAAAAAGCACAAAATCGTAAAAAAACAATTATTTATTAAATGAAAGAAACAAGAACTGATTTATTATCTTACTTTGTGAGTTAATTAGCGTAGTAACATTTTTTGTCAAGGGGTAAAACTATTATTGGGTAGTGACAATTCTCTTGGAATACTAATCTCTATTAGCGGCGTCTTGGATACATCTAAGTAAGACGTTTGTTGGGTACTTGACGTCGTTTTCGTGTCGAGCATAGCCTAGATACCACACTACGCTGGAAATATGTGCGCACATACCCAGTGTTCTAGCCCCAACTTTACAAGTACAATATGTTCCTTGTATTGGGTCGTCCCCATCACGCACAGGAGGCAGCAAGTATTAAATAAAAAGAAAATGCTTCGTGACTTGAGTAAATCGGGAGAATAGCTTTGCTCTAATGAGCCCAGACTCAAATTCCTGAACTTGAAACAGAAATTCGTTATTGGCTTCCCTTTCAATTGTATCCTGGATGTAAGCTGGAGACAGCTTTACCTGATATGTTCCAAATGTTTTTGTTCTAAGATATTCTAACGTTAGAATAGGGAACTGGATGTCATTTTCATTTATATCAACCCATGCACCTCCACCACGCCTAAGTTGCAGATTTTCTATTAGAATCCTATCATGGAGGGGATTATTAGGATTTTGGACTAGCTCTAGCATTCGCTGTGCCAGCTCGTCACTCTCATCCTGCATATGAATTGGTTCTCGGTATGCGTTAATAAGAGCGCAACCAATCTTTAAATATTCTGATAACTTGTAACAATTTCGCATAGGTATCGCATCTCGAAAGAACTTGTACAATGATTTTAAATGCCCATTCCTCGATTCTACAATCCAGCGCGTTTTGGTAATCTTACGAGCATAGTTCGCTTCCTCGGTGGTAAACTGTTGACGATTTCTTGGCAAAAACGGTGGTATTTCACAATTCAGGTTTAGTGTTTCAAGAAATTCTACAACATCTCTATACCCCCTATCAACGACAAATATATCTCCGTCCTGTATCCATTGTCTTATGTTTTGAATATCCTCTTCCATTTCTTTTCTCAATATTGCTGCATCATTGTTCCTGCTGTCGGAAAAGTAAGGACCGTGAACATCGACTATAAATCCATCAGGAGCTACTATTAGTCCGGCTTTAAATAATGTATACCGCTTATGGGATGAAAGGATTGTCTTTGAGTTCTAAAATTACAACTTTTTGGGGCTTTCAAGTAAGTACAATCCGGAAAGAGAATGGCTTGGGGATTTTGGGGCTGTGGATTGTACAATATATTTGAAAAGCTTGTAACATGGCGCTCAATAAACTGTCGTCTATCTGTCAATTCTTGACAATGAAATCCTAGATTATTTGGTACAAAGTTTAGGATTAAAGTAGTTCTGACAATGGTAATTGCTAAACTCACAGCCTGGCGGGATGTGTAACTCATAATTACTTTAATAAATTCATCCGATAAGCCCTGCCTTAATTTCATTAAGAATGCAATCATGTCTTTTTTAGTTGGCACACGACTTTTTCCATAAATCACTACCGGTTGGCATGTATTGAATAAATCTGCAAATTGCCGCTTGCTTATAGAGGTCAACTTTTTAAATTCCTCATCCCCAAAATTTTCTTCAGTATCAAAACTACTTGAATTGTAGTCTTTTAATGCCAAAAAACCATTCATGTATTTCTCTGCCCGTCATTAGCACATTCATGGGCAATGACATATTATTATTATTCATGTGCTGAATTTCCACATTTCCCTTAGAATTTAAATGATTAACACAACATGGTGTATGGCTGGGGATGAAAATGTTAGTTTTTGCAAAAAAGTCGACACGTGCATCTAACGATAACCTTGTCCGACTGTCATTATTACATACAAATCAACCTCTATTGCCCGCTAAAACATCCATTGGTATTGCCAATGGATTATCAGACAATTCTATACACCTTTCTACACGCTGGAAACAATTTATACATATTTTGGTATTTTCAATAATTTCTAGATGTGGCAAATGATATCTCTGTCTAAAAATAATACAGATTTCTCTTTGTCGTAGTTCTAAAATTGCTCGGAATCTTTGACCGTTGACGTTGCAAATGTAGCACCTAACTATGATCCTATATAAAATTCAAATAAACTAATATAAGTAACCCCATATTTGCTTTCGAATTACATACTTACAAAGTTAATTAACATAAACTGACAACACAAAATATATAAAATTCAATATTAATCACAAAAACGTATTCAAATTTAATGCACGTCAGTTTTTAAAAATGTCAAAATCGGCGCATTCACAGCCAACTTAGCGATTAAATCGTCAGCAAGCATATATGCAGTTTAAAGCTTCTTTTTCTCTGATTAGGTGTTCTTTATTTGTCGTAATGCTGAATATTGTTGTAAACAATGACTTCATAGCCTATACTTGAGAAAAATAAACTTGGAACGAAATATAGATTTGTATCAGAATCAGATAAAGCTGTCTCCAGCTTACATCCAGGATACAATTGAAAGGGAAGCCAATAACGAATTTCTGTTTCAAGTTCAGGAATTTGAGCCTGGGCTCATTAGAGCAAAGCTATTCTCCCGATTTACTCAAGTCACAAAGCATTTTCTTTTTATTTCATACTTGCTGCCTCCTGGGCGTGATGGGGACGACCCAATACAAGAAACATATTGTACTTGTAAAGTTGGGGCTAGAACACTGGGTATGTGCGCACATATTTCCAGCGTAGTGTGGTATCTAGGCTATGCTCGACACGAAAACGACGTCAAGTACCCAACAAACGTCTTACTTAGATGTATCCAAGACGCCGCTAATAGAGATTAGTATTCCAAGAGAATTGTCACTACCCAATAATATTTTTACCCCTTGACAAAAAATGTTACTACGCTAATTAACTCACAAAGTAAGATAATAAATCAGTTCTTGTTTCTTTCATTTAATAAATAATTGTTTTTTTACGATTTTGTGCTTTTTAATTCTGAATTCATCAAGTAAATTAAAAAAAATTAATGTGGTATTTGGCCATTTATACCTAGGTTAATATATTCCAAAATATTTAATACTTCTATTTCCTTGCATATTCATTGTTTTTTATTGTAACTTATAACAAGCAGAGTTTTCAGATAAATTCAAAAGCATAAATTGGCCTTGAGAAAGTTAAAAAAAAACATTTTCACTTTCTAATTCGCTATATAATGCCGAAACAAGGGCCGGCATACCTAAATCTGTTTTTGTTTTACTACGATTTCGAAAGGGACATGTAAATTAAAACACCCTGTATTGCACAGACATGTAATCATATCACATTCATTGTTCGTTGGTCAAAGTAAAAGAAAAAATCACAGCAACATTCTTTCAGGACGACGATTACTGGATACTTTTAACGCCTCGCGTACGAACTTTCGGTGCGTTTTTCTGGGACACCCTGTACACTTAGAGATTTGGCGCAATAATGAAAAATGCTTATTTTTGCAAGTACTATAACATATTAAAATTTAAAAAAAATCGACCGGTCCCCGAAAACTCATAAGAAGTGTGCCATCTCTTTTATATTTTATTTGTTTGCTGCCAGAGTTAGTAAATCCTAGATAAATACATGTGCCAATTAGGGAAAAGAGATTGTCAAGAATTTTGTTCGCTTAAAAAAATGTGTAATATACAGCGTGTTTCTAAATACATGCGAGAAAATTCAGGAACTGATTGCTCGTATGAAATTAAGATGGGTCTTTCCTATAACAAAATTTCCTCAGCCCACCCCTTTTCGAGATATCACCCTTAAAAGGTGGTGACTAAAATTGAGTTTTTATTTTTTTTCTAAAATTTCAGTAAAGAGAAAAATTCAACAGTATTGTATATTTTGTGTTGTAAAAGAGCAAAAAATAACATTTCGTATTTTAATAGTTATTTTTTTAATTTAATAATCTATGTGAAAAAATTTTTTTTTATACAGACTTTAAAAAATTGTTAAATTAATATACTTATTTAATTGTACTTATATTTGTTGTTCCTTTAATACAATAAACACAATTTACCTATCTCCAATTCATCACTTTCCGTATCCATATAACTAGGGTCCGATTACAATTAGAAGAACACCGCTACGTCATAACTATTATTTCGAATTTCCAATATACAGGGTGTCCCGAAATTAGACGGTCATATTTTAACAGCGTAATCTACATCCTACAAGTATTAGAAATTAAAAATTAAAAAAAACCGAATTCAAAAACGTGCAGATGCCGTCACCACATCTTAACCAAATTTATATAGGATCACCCTTGAGGTACCCCCTTACTACCAAAAGAAGAATCATATAAATCGGACAAGGTGGTAAAGCATTATCGCTAAACATACATAAAAAATGAAGAGTTTGAGAATTTTCTCATGGGCCCAATTATTAGATTTTGACCAAATTTATACGGAACCACCCCTGAAGTGCCCCCTTTCTAACAAAAAAAGAATCATTGATATCGGACACCGTGTTAAAGAATTATCGCTAAACATACATAAAAAAAAATTAAAAAATATTGCGGCGAATTTAGAACCTCCCTCCTCCTTTTTTGAAGTCGGTTAAAAATAGGAGTAAAAGTTTATATAAACATAGGTCCGAAAACGTTTCGTTTTCGAGATACAGGGTGTTACAAGTGAAGTCCAGATGAAACATTTTTGTAAATATTTTCTAAAATTTCTTTAGTTACCGGTTTTTCAAAGTTAAAAAAAAAAAAAATAAAATTTCTAATTCTACAGACCTACTAATTATTGTTTACACTTTCGAATAAGGTAACATGCTTTTCTCTTGAAAATGGCGCGTCCTAGCGAGATGTAACAAATGTAGCTTTATTATACAGAAAATATTGGTTTTCAAAATTTTATAGTCAAAAAATCTAATGTGTCCAACACATGACTTTCCTATCTAGTTATAGGCTTTTTCTGGTTATTTTGTACAACTTATTGCAGTACCTCTATAAATGTTTAGAGGATGAACTAAATATACATTTTCCACATACATCTACCTCGAAATATTTTTCTATAGTTTGAAAACGAAAATACTGAAAAATTTAAATTTAGCAATTTTCCTACAATTTTTCCACTACGGTACATTTTAGAAAAATCATGTATAAACAAAAATTATAGAGATCGATATCGCAAACAACTTTTAGTTCTATAATTTTCATAAAAATCGGAATTTTGCACATTTTGTCAAATTTCTCGAATACGGACCATTTCAGGAAATTTTGACATAAAGCAAAAATTATAGATAATAATATTAGAAGTAACTTTTATTTGAACAATTTTTTTCTTCAAACATAAATAACAGATATATTCAATAAAATATAAAAACGGCCTCCCATAAAGTACCCCCCAGATGTTCCGACTTTGTCCAAAATCTAATCATTTTACGTCAGGCCAAAATAAAACTTAAGTTTAAAATTTATTGTTTTTTCTTTATCCGTTTTTGAATTTTTTTCAAAATTCAAAATTTACACATTTTCCCAAATATCTCGAATACGGTCCATTTTGGAGAAATTATGTATAAAATAAAAATTATAGAGAATTATATTTCAAACAACTTATATTTGAAAAATTTTTATAAAAAATAATTTTTTTTTTAATTTTGTCAAATTTATCGAATACGGACCATTTTAGAAAAATTTTGTATAGAACAAAAATTATAGATAATATAAAAAGTAAGTTTTATTTAAAGAATTTTCTCCTCCAAACGTAAATAACAGATATATTTCATAAAATATAAAAAAGGCCACCTATAAAGTACCCCCCAGATGTTTCGACTCTGCTCAAAATCTAACCATTTCATTGATCGCTGAAATAAAGCTTAAGTTTAAAATTTAGTGTTTTTCTGTGTATCGTTTCATGAGTTATGGTGGATATGACACACACGGCAATTTTACCCTAAGCTCCCCCTAATTTACCCATCTAAGAAGATGATCAATAACTGGGGTTCAGTCCAATAAATGAAGCGTAAGAAGGTAAGTATTTGTAACAAATTTTACCTAATTATCTTTAAACGTTTAGAAAATATTTACAGAAGTGTGGTATCAGGACTTCATCTTTAACACCCAGTATCTCGGAAAAGGAAAGTTTTCGGGCCTATGTTTATATGAACTTTTACTACTATTTTAGGATGTAGATTACGCTGTTAAAATATGACCGTCTAATTTCGGGACACCCTGTATATCATCTATAACTATCAATAAATAAAAAATATTTAAGTTGTTTGGTTTAAAAATAGTATTCCTACATTCCTATAATATTAACAAGCCACTAACCCCCAGTAGGCGGCGATAGCCAACGAATTATACCTGAATTGTAATCAGACCCTACCCAATATGATTATTCTTCAGCGCACGACACACAACATTGCCAAATTTATGTAGCGAACAAGGTTCCAAATACTTTAAGGCGAGGTCGTGAGATCCGTGCGGTGTGACGTCAGAAGGGACTGGATTGCTCTTAAATCCTAACTTTTTACATAAATGATAAAAAGGGTCGAATGAACGCGAGAATGCAAGCTTGTATTCTCGTGGCATTGTGTTACGCTGGGTTCGCTGTACTGCAACCATAACTCCTCCACCGTTACAGGAAAATCCTAGTGTTGGCAACAGGATTTTGAAGTTCCAAATTTGGGGCTTCTTGACTTCTGCTCCGGATTTTGGGAACTTGACTTCCTTTCCTATGAAATAATTTAAATATTCCAAAAATTATAAAAATTGCAAGTATTACGTAAATTTAAATCGTCCAAGCACTGATTGGATTTGGGAGGATTATATCCGAAATTTCACTTATTTTAAGTCATCTAAATTAATTGAGTCTTAGTTAATCGGCACGAATAAAACTTTTGAGTCTATTATGAATGTATTTTTAAAGTTTGAGTTTGGAAGGTTAATTAATTTAAAGTCTTTTTGACAATTTCGGTAATTACGAATTTGGATACCAACATCTGTTTACAAAAAGTAACATTGTTGAAATAGCTGAGCATTTGAATTTCGCATGATGTTTCTTCTGTAATTATAACTGGACTATTCTGGTTACACAAGTATTCAATCTGGAGTAATTTCTTCACATTTTTTCGATCAAAAATATGTAGGAGTGGTCATTTCAAATGAGGTATTTGGTTTGAGGAATTTGTCATTGGCGTAGGTAAGGCATACCTGTGATAATAACTGTAAATTTCGCTCTCTACTATAAGTATTTTAAGAATAAAAATTATTTGGTATCCTTTACGGTAACTTTTAATTTCGATTATTTTCTAAAACATTAGAATATTTGCTAATTTTCCTTTAAATGGAAGTTTATTAACTTTTAATTGTTTACTAATTAACAACATTATGTTACTGAATTGAAGAGCCCAGTGGATGAAGGGGTTAAGTAACAAAAATGTAGTTCTGAGATAATCAATATTTTATAAATATTGGTGTGGATTTTTATTTTACAAATATTGTATGTGTTTTAGAGGTTTGTATGCATAATGCAGGTTTCAAAATATCATCTATTGTGAAAATTGAAAAAATATATATAATTTAGATTACTTTTGATGACTTTATTGGTACATAACACCTTCTTTCACTAATAATATTGCAACTAGTGAAGGCGAATTATGTGAAAGAAAGCAACAAGTGTTGATAAACCTTTAATTTACTGAATAATACACACTGTATGCTAAGTAATTAAATGGATCGTCTTTGAATCTTAGTTGCTGCATTTGCCTGGCAAGAACTTCTTCATAAAACCATCGGTATTCTTCTTTTACGTACGCTAGCTGCTCCCTTAAATTTTGAATTTTCTTTTCAGATAATTCTCCCGTTTTTCCTCGAACTCTTGGAAATTGGACGTCTGTTGGATTGGGAATTCTAGCTTGGTTCTTTAAAAATGACACTTTTTTAAACGGTGTATATGCGTCATAGCTTTCTTTGTATAAATAAGATCCGAACTCCTCTACTCTTATCCATTTTATTCCATCTCGAAAAGGTACTTTTTCTTGCAGAAGATTTTTCTGCACCACTTTGAGTTGAACCTGTAGTTGATTTATATCACGAAAATGATTAGTCATGTCAGTCACATGAATTTTTTTTGAAGATTATCTGATGATGTCACGATATTGATCGGGAACGTAGATCAAATCATGTTTTCTGGGATTTTTTTCTATTCTACCAAATTCCCGATCGGAATCTAAGTAGGAATGTCCAACTTCTGGAAACTTGTGTTTATGTGTTTAATACTTAAGAATGTTCCTTTAAGTGCTAAATATTGATAAAGGCATACTGCTTGAAAATTTTTGTTCTGTCCAGCGCATGAATCGGACCAAATGATTAAATGCTGTTTTTCCCTTAAAGCTTGCTAATTCAATGAAAGTGCACAATGCACTTGTAACTTCCTGAGAGCCTCTGCCTGCGACATCTTCTGTCCAAGTAAAAAAATAACCTCTCTCGCCATTATTTATGGATACGGCATGAATCCCTAGGTTATAAAACCACATCTGCCGGAGATAGAATGCCTTGGATGTGGTTAACTTTGGTAATGGCATGGTCTGTTGTAGGTCAACTGTTATGTAGATTATTTCGGGATTGTCGGTAGCTTTCTTTCTATCAAGTCTTTGAAGGTCAAATGCTGCTACATAATTTTCTTTATGTGCTGTGTTTGCTTCACCAGAGTCGCATAAGCTACAAGTATCACTGCGTGGCATTCCAAACGAATAATTGAACAAAGTAGAAAAAATATTGATGTATGAACATTTTTTTATTTTATATTTATCCAGTTTTTTCTCTGCTTCACATTTTTCTAGGTATAGGCTGTACATTTAAGACATGTTTAGTGTTGGTGATAAGAACAGCTTATGTGGATTTTTATTGCGGGAGTAATGGGACTGTTCCGCTGGAAATGACTGAATATGTGCTTTCACAAAGTTTGTTACTTCGTCTTCAATCCTATGGGGTCTGCTATAATGTTTACCACGTGAATCAGGAGAAGGTGCTGATTTACCCGCTTTTACTTGGTTTTGGAGTAATTCAACTTTTTTTCGACCAACACCATACAAGGAGCATAATGCAGATTTATAAATTTGGTGTGTTATTCCCTTACATGTAATTTTAAATTTGTATGATGCACTTTTGTGCTTAGTTGCATTGGTACGTTGCCGCTGTATTGTGCACTTTTCAATACTTTTAAACAGTAGCGCATTTTTGGCATTAATATCCAACCGATAAAACCTGGAATGTATTTCACGGCGAGTTTCAGCATCAATCTTTTGTCCGCACTTAAACCTGCACGTTTCAGTACATAGTAAGCCAAGCTTTACGGTTTTTGCTAGAACTACCGTCCCTTTATATGAAATATATTCCTCACCATGTGCACGTGCAGCAGCTGATTGCTTATACTTCCAACTCGTTTCATCTCTTTTTCTTTTTCTCGACTGTTACTTTTTCTCACTGTTTCTTTCCATTTCATAAGGTTGTACTTCGTCTACTATATCAATAAAATTCGGTTCAATCTCTGCAGTCACATGAGTTGAAACCAAGCTGCCTGTCTCCGTCTTATTAGTGTCATTTTCTTTTCCAGACGTCTGTGCTGTCAAGAACTGTGATCCTAATTTTTCATTAGGTTCATCCTCTTCACTACTGCTGGTCAAAATATCTGTTGGGGGAACGTATTCCTTATCTGAAATGAAATTACTCAACTTAGCTCACAAACCTACCTTTTCCTTACAAAACTACTACAAAATTTCCTTACAAAACTACTGCAGAATTACCTATGCAAATATTATTAAAATACCTACTATTCTATATATTAAATTCTGCTATAATTTTTAGTCTAGAAAATTATTATTATTATTATCGGGACTAAAAGAAATTTTACAGCAAGCGGAAAAAATCAAATTAACAACATGTATACGGTATGAAATAAAATGTTGGATAATACACGTCTGTAAAAATGTTAACGTGGGTACTCATTTAGTATTTCACTTACCTTCAAACCCCTCAGAATCCGATTCACTTTCTGAGTGTTCTAAAAAAGTTGGATTATTTTGTTGCACACTTAAAACCATTTTTTTTTTACCCCTGGACAACATTTTTTTATTCAAATTATTCGAACTAACTGCAAGCACCACACCAGATCAACTAGCTACTGTCTTACTTGTTACTCTCTGACATTTTGAGGTTATGTGGTAGACAACTTCATACCAATTCAATGTATGAAGGGCAGGCCCGAATAGAGGGGGGGTAGCCGGGACCAATTCCCGGGCCCCGGGCTGGGGGCCCGGCAGCGCTGTAAGGGGGGCCCGACAATAGGGTTTTTTGTTCCCGCATGGTGATGAGATTGTTAGAAGAAGAACAATAATTGAAGTTATTTTTTTGTATTTTATTCGAGGCGAGGACTTTTTTTTTAGAAGAAGTAATTGAGGTAGGGAGAAGTTTTATTTTATTCGAGACGAGAATTTTTTTTTTTTTTTAGAAAACGAAAAGTTTCATGACGGCCCGATGTAGAGAATTGTCCCGGGGCCCCACCTGCCTCTCGGCGGCCCTGATGAAGGGGTCATGTGCACTTAGCGCTTTCATTCATTGAGAAAAGTTCAGGCAATATGTACTTAACTCCTTCATGCACTGTTATCTTTATAATTTATCATTGATAAGAGTTGAAACGAATATATGTGATGTAATATCACCTTTCAAGTGTCTTTCGACAAAAATCTAGAAATATCCAAAAATGTAACTTAACACCTTCATCCACTGGGCTCTTCAATTGTAAAATTCAGTTTAGAAAATAAAATGGCTAGTTCAGTCGGTGTCGCCAACCTTGAAGTAAGATTTTTCCCTCCACTAACCTTAAAAATTCTCACTTTTATAAAAAAATTCCCTCCCATTAACAAATTTGGTTTTATACCAGAAATACAAGCAAAACGAACGTATACAGGGTGGCCACTTTTTCATTGAAATGTATTGCTATCTCGTAAACCGTTGGTAACACAAAGTTGGTTAAATGGGGAAAAAGTTGCATATTTCGAAGTCCAATCTGAGGGCGTTTTGAAAACTAAAATATCAGGTCCGGTTTCCGAGATATTCGATAAAAAACAAATAAGTACCATTTCTTTATTCCGCTACAGAACGTTTATTTGCAAAAATAGACAAAAACTCATTTGGAGTTTTTTGTTTTATATCAAATTGTGCGTATGATAGCGTATTTAGTTTTTTTATCCGACGTTTCGTAAATGCAGGACCACCATCAACTTCTTTATTTGAATATGGACCAATATTTTCCTGGCTCATAATTTTAATGCATGTTTAATGTTGAATACAATGATGTAATAACATATTGTGATTAGTCAACATTTCGGAAGATTTGAACATCATCAGGTAAGTTTACAAGTACGGACCTGTGTTTTGTTAGTTAAAAATATTTGAATTAGTAAATGATGTATTATCAGTGTAAGAAATCAGGTACGTTTACTTGTACAGACCTGTATTATAAATTATTTGAAATACACAACTACATTTTAAATGCTTAAAATAATTTAATAAAAAAAAATATGTATTTAACTACTTAATCACGTCAGAAACAAATAAATGAAAACAATGATTAACGATAAGAGAAAAACTACAGTAGTTGCTCAAAATGTCCTCCTTCTTCTTGAATACATAAGTCAATACGGTCTGTCATTTGAGCTATGCTGGCAGAAACCATTTGTGGAGTGATATTATTAAACGCATTAATTATCCTATCTCGTAATTGATTTAAGTCATTTGGAATACCATCATAATATACTTTATTTTTGATATATCCCCATACAAAATAATCCATAGGATTTAAGCAGGGTGACCTAGGGGGCCATCGAATAGGTCCATGTGTACCAAACCACCTCCTGGGAAATCTTTCGTTTAAATAATTTCTGATTAATGCAGCATTATGTGGCCCACAGCCATCTTGCATAAAATAAATATTTCTTCGATCACCTAAAGGAAGATTATCTAGCATATCTTCTAGCAATTGTAAATAGTTGTGTTGGTTGAGGTTTCCGTCAATAAAAATAGGACCAATTATTTTATTATTGAGTATTCCACACCATAAGTTTATTGAAAATCTAATTTGGGGTCTTACTTCTTGAATTAAATGTGGGTTGTCGGTGGCATAAAAATGTTTATTTTTTCTATTAAATATTCCACTATTAGTAAATGTCGATTGATCTGTCCATAAAATTCGTCCATGAAAGGATACATCATTATTTAATTTTCGTTTATACCAACGGCAAAATTCTATTCTACGATTATAATCTCCAGGATGTAGCTTTTGTACAGTTTGGAATTTGTAATCATGGTACTTATGTTTTTTAAGAAAGTTTTTCACAGTACTTGCAGAAACTCCACATTCTCGGCTTATTGCTCTAGACGACGTTTCAGGGTTGATATAAACTTGAGACAAAACATTTATTTCATTTATTGTATTACGTTTTAAATATTTACCACGTTTTTTTTTCAATATTTCCTTCGTGAGCCATATTTAACGCTATCCTATAATAAATTAATAAAGATGGTTGCCTCCTTCCTGGATACAACTGAAGGTATCTTTCTGCAGCTTCTCCACTATTTCTGTTACATTTTATGTACACATCGTACATATCTTTTTTCTCACTTCTACTGTAACGAACCATATTTTCAATACCCTAATTAAAAATATACCAATGCTTTTATCCGATACCAGACTGTCAAATATACAATAATAAAATGTGACATGCCAGGTTAACTTGATTTAAATTTATCTGTATAATAATCAAGACGTGTTGCTAGATATACAATTATTATTGTAAGTAGGTATCTATCTGCAGTTTGTTAACTTTTCTTTTTTATACTATGAGGAACCATATCAGTTTAAAAAATCCAACAAAATATGACAAATCAGGCTAACTTTATGTATTTAAAAATCGGGATGTACTTTATTTATAGATTAATATTGGGATTGGTCAAGTGCAAAAACCATAAAAATTGAAAATATTTTTTAGCAAATGTGTAAACGAACATGTTGTCTTGATGTAAAGTTAAAAGTTTGACTTTGGTATTTATTATTTATAATCTCTTACAACGATAATACATCATTTACTAATTCAAATATTTTTAACTAACAAAACACAGGTCCGTACTTGTAAACTTACCTGATGATGTTCAAATCTTCCGAAATGTTGACTAATCACAATATGTTATAACATCATTGTATTCAACATTGAACATGCATTAAAATTATGAGCCAGGAAAATATTGGTCCATATTCAAATAAAGAAGTTGATGGTGGTCCTGCATTTACGAAACGTCGGATAAAAAAACTAAATACGCTATCATACGCACAATTTGATATAAAACAAAAAACTCCAAATGAGTTTTTGTCTATTTTTGCAAATAAACGTTCTGTAGCGGAATAAAGAAATGGTACTTATTTGTTTTTTATCGAATATCTCGGAAACCGGACCTGATATTTTAGTTTTCAAAACGCCCTCAGATTGGACTTCGAAATATGCAACTTTTTCCCCATTTAACCAACTTTGTGTTACCAACGGTTTACGAGATAGCAATACATTTCAATGAAAAAGTGGCCACCCTGTATAACAAAGTATAAAAAGTATATCCTAAAAAACACAAATCTTTTAACAAAATTAAAAAAAAAAAACGTTAAAGAATTAAAATTTTAATTTTATTTATTTTTTAAATTTTTAATTTTTCACAATTTGGATTGGAGTAAAAAATTCCCGTTCTGAATTATTTTTTTTCCTTTTGTGCTGAAAATTCCCGCAGAACGGGAAATTTCCCTCCGGTTGGCAACATTGAGTTCAGTCTTCTCTAAAATGTTATAAATTGATAAACTGGGATTATTTGTGAAGTAACTGTATCGGTGACAAGGTAATGATAGTCTGAATTTTAATTTTTTAATAAATAATATTCAATTTTTTTCTATTCTATACAGGGTGTTATTGAAATACACGTACATATTAAAATGGGGAATAGTATGTAATGACCAAAAACGATTGGCACCAATTTTAACTTCAAATTCTAAAATTTAAATATTGGGGAAGAGTCCCCTTTTCCGACCTACTAGTTTCCATATTTAAAGAAGTAAAATAAATCGAAATTGAACTTACCCATAGAAATTGCACTGTTGCCGTAGCAAAACCAATTAATTCAAAATAAAGTTTATTACAGTAATTGTTCAAAATGCTGTCCATTATTATTTACACACACTTGCAATCGTCTTTCCAAAGAACTTTGAACATTAGAAATTAGTCTTGGATTTTGTCGTAGTTCCTCGGCTACCGCATTAACTTTATTGGTTAATTGTTCAACACTATTAATAGGTTCATTATAAACCAGTTGTTTCATGTGACCCCACAAAAAGAAATCGCATGGATTTAAGTCCGGAGATCTCGGAGGCCACTTAGTAGGTCCATTTCTGCCTATCCACTTTTGAGGAAATCTAATGTTCAAAAACTGCCGTACGTTTAAATCAAAGTGAGGAGGAGCGCCATCTAGTAGGTACCACATCCGTTGCCTTAATTGTAACGGTATCTCTTCGGGAGAACATAAGGCCCGATTAAATACTGATCTATTATGCCAGCCCAAACATTTATTGAAAATTTTCTTTGGTGCCCAGTTTCCCTAATGGCGTGAGGATTTTCATCACTCCAAATATGCGTATTGTGCATATTGAACACGCCATCACGAGTGAATGAAGCCTCGTCAGTATACAATAATATTTTTAGAAAATCAGGAATATCAACACATTTTTGAATCATCCATTCACAAAACTCCACTCTCTTTTCTTCATCACCTGGATATAAAGCCTGGACTTTTTGGATGTGATAAGGATGTAAACCTTGTTCTTTAAGTGTCCGCCACACACCAAATGAGGACACTCCAATTTCAAGACCTAGTCTTCTACAACTTAATTGATGCCGGTTTTCAACAGCTTCCAATATTTCTTCTTCGGCCGCCAATGTTCTTTGTGTTCTTGTTCTCCCTCGATCTGCATTGACACTCTCAAATTTTCCATGGTCTCTTAGATGCTGAACAGTTGAAATAAACGTACGACAGTCCGGAATTCTCCGATTTGGAAACCGTTCGCGATACAGGATTTGTGCTTGCCGAGAATTTTCTCCAGCTGCCCCATAAACCAGCACTATATCCGTTAGTTCAATATTCGTAAATAGTGGCATCGTAAAAAAATATTTAAAAGTAATCGTAACAACACTTTTTACCAACTTGGAAATGACGCGCTCGTGTTAGCCAGATTCGTAAATCAACTAAAATTTTAATAATCTATAGTTTCAAAAATGTATAGTTTAAAAACAATCATTTATCAAATATTCTAGTTTTTTGATAACGAGGGTAGTAAAAACCAGTCTTCGGAAATAGAAATTAATTCGAAAATCTTGGCAACATGGTTATTTCTTACAAGACTAGTTTTCTTATCATCTGACAAAAACTTGCATATTAATTACTGTTGATGTTTAAAATAGGTAAATAAACCTAATTTATATAGGTCATCCTCAACATATCAGTGAAGTACGCTTGTTTTAGAATTAATTTTCAAAAATTAATAACTCCCTTAATAAGGGGTATTTTTAAAAAATAATATTTTTCTACATTCAGTGGGGATCTGCGCAATACCTAGTTTTAATATGTACGTGTATTTCAATAACACCCTGTATAATAAGATTTGTTCGTTATGAGCCAGGGTGCTCGTGCTATTTTTCAAATGGTTTATAGAATTTTGTAAAAGTGTAATTTGACTTACAAATAAATTTTTTAGTTTACCTTGGTTTTCTAAAAATAGTGCTATCGCTTTATAATACTTTTCAGCATCATCTTGATCTAAATTGCATGTTAAAGATCTAATAATTGAGTCAAGTCCGTTTAATAATCCACTTTTTACTTATTTTTTGTTCTCAATTTTTTTATTAGATTACAAGCATGTTAAAATTCATCAATTGGCTTGGAATTTGTAACATTTCGGTATACTGATTGTTGTAAATTTCTAAACTTTGTTTTAATTGTTTCAAACATCTCAAATATGAAAGATTTGGATAAATCATAAAATAGTATATTATGCAACGATCATGTAATGATGGTTATTAATACACGAGCATTAACCGGGATACGAAACGAGCCAAAGGCGAGTTTCGTATGGTCTATGCGAGTGTTTTAATAACCATTACATGAGAGTTGCATACGCTATTTTTTCTACACCCGATAAATAATCAAGACCTATAAATATTATATTTATATTGGTATTGAACACAATAACAGTAATTACTCGTATTTCTATAAAAAATTCTACAAAATTGTAATTAATGGTATTACTTCGGGTATTGGTATTTCCCTAGATTTTTGCTGCAAAATATTTTGTACTGTATTTTCTGCTTTCTCCGATATGTGTGGAAGAGTCTTCTATATCGCTGATATGAGACATTTTAATATTATAATTATCGAAGTTTAGCTATCTACGAAAATTTAATACGTTTTGACAACTAAAACAATTACATAGAAACCTAGGACAAACGTCAAACAGCATGCTTGATTGAAAAATAGTAGGTTTCTATTGATTAAAAATCTGTATCGTAATGAAAAATCTGTATCATAATGGGTATAATTATGAAACGGATTATGGGCATATAAGTGCATTATTATAATACGGGTGTAGAAAAAATCTATTTTATTTTGAGCATTACCTAATTAATTTGTAGGGCAACAGGCCAGGGTTATTATTAAGGTTATCGAATTTGGGATAGGTTACTTCGCCGTAGAGATGAATGGATAACCTTTAAGTGGAGCTTTTTTTAATTCTTTTATATGATAGATAGATAAAATCTTTATTTACATGTTAATCGGTCAGTAATACATTTCACAATACAATCAAAATAATATCGACACTTGGCTTCTTGCTTCGTGCTGGCCCGGGGACCATGGCAGACATATCTGCCTATTAGGATTATATGGTGATTAATAATTGGGAATTTAGCGGCCCTCGCTCCTTACCTTTGCGGTATAATTAAGAGTTTGTGATTGATTTGATATCAAAAGTTGAAAAGTATTTCTAATTTTGTCGAGTTTTAGTTGTGGTTATAGTCCCCTGGAAAAAGCTAGGCAAAAACAGGATTGTCCTAGTATGTGAGTTCGTCTTTGTATAGTTTGTGGTTGATGTCACAATCCACTGGCTTGGTGAACGCAGAATTTTCTGCTCGGGCACAAGTCGAAAGTGTATATGGCTTTCAATCAATCAATCAATCAATATATTTTTATTTAAAATAATATGTACATATTTTCACTATAGTTCAATTAATTATAAAAATATACATTTTTATTTTGTCGAGCGATGATTAGAGCATGACTGAATAATGAAATGGCTCACATAAAACTATTTTGACTGCATAGGAAATTTTCTTCTTCAATGACTAAGGACATTGCTCTTTCTAAACAATCAGGATGACGTAGAAGCACATTATTTTGTAATTGGCCTGTTAAGCCCCTAATATGAGTCTTACGAGCTAATTCATTATAATTATTAATTGTTACTCTTTTTTCATTAATTGTTTCATTACTTGAATTAAATTTACCTATTACTAAACTACGCGCTTCTTGACAATGCATGCCAAAACTGTGTGGCGTTTCGTTTCTGTGTGGACTTAAAACTATTAGATCTTGGACCAGATAATCTACATTCCTCTGATCACCAAAATTTAATCTCATTCCATCTTCTCAACTCAGTTCTTGAACCTATAAGCATTAAAGCTCTACATACTAATCTACTCATTATAGCTCATAGGAGAAAACTATTTAACTGCGCGTCTGTTGCACTATACAATTGAGCAATTAATCTTTTACAATTATCGAAAACAGTATATTATTAAACGAGCAATTTATGAGTCTAATACTATACTTTGTCCACGACCATTATGGTTTCTTTATTAAATAAAAGTTAGGTGTAGAATGGAAAGTTTTTATTAAACATAGGTAACTAACTGTTGTTTTTTCGACTTTTCGATTTTTCGATCTGTCGATTTTTCAATTTTTTTCGATTTTTCGATTTTTCGATTTTTTTCGATTTTTCGATTTGTCGATATTTCAATTTTTTTTCGTTTTTTTTTTCAATTTCTTTTCGATTTTTCGATTTTTCGATTTTTCGATTTTTTTTTCGATTTTTCGATTTTTCGATTTTTTTTCGATTTTTCGATTACCTATAAAGAATATTTTCATATCAGTTTAAATATACGTGCTGTCGTGACGTCATACCGTGACTAATGGATCATTATTCACTAGTGAATAATAGGTAGTATTATTCTTAAGGAAGTACAAGTATAATGAATGTTCTATAGAACAGTCGTGGACAAAAATATTTAACGTATGCGGATTTCTCGAGGTACAGTTCCGGGAGATAAAACTTATTTATAGCAAATTTCCTTCTCTTTAAGGATCTTTTTTGAAAAATCCAAAAATATTTATAGTTTAAAAACTATAGGCGAAAAACCAAACACCATGTTTTTGAGGTGTTTAATTATTGTTTATAACTTTTGCAATTTTTTATGCACTGCAAAATTTTTCTTCACACATTGATCTAGACATTATTCCGAATCGAATGAGCTACTGAACATAATTTTCGTAATAGTATGTCCCAAAAACACGCTTTTGAACTTGTTGATTAGACTAATTCGCCAGAACAAATCTATATTAAACGTTTGTGCATAAATTGAGTATGTGGTCGAAGGTATTGATGAGGTAGCAGATACGATAGTAAGTATGTGCGACCTCATCAAGGCGTTTAACTGGGTAAATAAATACATTTTACCTAAAAAGTTAAAGCTCCATGGTAATATGTATGAATTTTTAATCACTAGGGTCGAGGTATTTACAATAAATTAATAATTAGTCGAAGTTGTGTTTCAGATTTCTCTTTCAAGGATGAAAAACTTATAGAAATTTACAGCCAGCTGAAAGTTAAATAAAATGTGAATGAATTATTATACCCGATCTTGTTAACGCTGATAAATATTTTTAAATAATATTTGAAGACATATAAGAAATGATTTTTTTGTATTCCCATTAAAACTAAAATTTTATATTGTATTTTGTGTTTCAGGTTTTCCATATGTTAAAAAAATGAAGACACTATTCTCTTTTATACTAATAATTAACTGTATAGTTAATACTTTAAGTTTGGAGTTAATCAATCAATGGAATTTTTTAAATTTCGACTTTCCTTCAAATGCTGATACGAAATCTTTTAGGTATGGTATTAAATAAATTACCAGAGGGGTAAATTACGAACCAAGTTATTTACTTACTGTACATTCCCGCAATTTAAAATTAAAAAATATAATCTTCTATTCTTCTACTGATATTTGGTTATCTCTTTCTTTCTTTTTGTTTAGTTTAATATTCTTAAAGCTGTTAGTTTTTCAAATTTTTATTTATACCGATATATCTTGGCCTTTTATACGTGTACGTATACTGTTAAGAAATAGGTATAAATAAAACTGGTTCATTCGCAACTCGGGACTTCGCAACTCAGGACTCGGAGTAAAAATTTCGCATCTCGGGACGCCGGAAATTTTTACCTGGTTAGAATTCGCAACTGGGGACTTACTTAATGCGGCTTTAGCAAATGGGTAAGCATAGGATTAGAAAGTAACTATTTTGGTTGGAAATAAATAAGATAATAATCCTTCATTTATTTACAGTTATACCTACTCAATTAAATATTAATTTATATTTATTTATATTTAATTATAAATAAGACAAGAAAAATAGATTAATTTTTTTTTTTATTAGGTATAGAATATAGAAAATTAAAATAAAAGGTCACTGCATTTTTACAATATACGCCAACTTTAACAAACATTCACTAATGCTTGTTTGTTCCTGGACGTAGTCACTGACCGTGTTTTCGATTCTCTCATCGAGTACAGTATAACGCAATTTCCTTCTTTTTGGTGTCATGTACAATTCCACTTGTTCTTTTATATTATCATAGTGATGGGATTCTTCTTTTAGTGCCTCTATAAGTTCAAATATGTTTGGATGTATTTTTGACAATTTCTTGTTTAGGCGGCTATGCCAACCTTCAAGCGAGTTTGTTGTTCTATGCCTTTCGCCGTAGCATATCCACATTCTTTGCACAATGGAATTGCACAACCATTGATCAACAAAATAATCGTTAAATTTTTGTACAAGTGGATCATTAACACAGTTTTCCATTATGCTCAACCATCCATCGTCTACGCTTTCATTTGGAATGTGTGACAACGCAGCGCATCTTCTTATGTGCTCTCGGATTTCCTCATCTTCCTTGTATGCTTTAGTTAGAGCAATTTCTTGAACTTTGCGCCACAAGCATTGATTAAAATGGAAGTTGCATCCACTTATTTTTACTTTCCTATCTGTATACAGATATAAGGAAAGTATATACTATTTTCGTGATGATGTGTGTGTGTGTGTGTGTGTGTGTGTGTGTGTGTGTGTGTGTGTGTGTGTGTGTGTGTGTGTGTGTGTGTGTGTGTGTGTGTGTGGTGTGTGTGTGGTGTGTGTGTGTGTGTGTGTGTGTGTGTGTGTGTGTGTGTGTGTGTGTGTGTGTGTGTGGGTGTGTGTGTGTGTGTGTGTGTGTGTGTGTGTGTTGGTGCGTGCGTGTGTGTGTGTTGGTGCGTGCGTGCGTGTGTGTGTGTATGTGTGTGTGTGTTTGTGTGTGTGTTTGTGTGTGTGTGTGGGTGTGTGTTTGTGTTTGTGTGTGTGTTTGTCTGTGTGTGTGTGTGTGTATGTGTGTGTGTGTGTGTGTGTGTGTGTGTGTGTGTGTTTGTGTGTGTGTGTGTGTGTGTGTTGGTGCGTGCGTGTGTGTGTTGGTGCGTGCGTGTGTGTGTGTGTATGTGTGTGTGTTTGTGTGTGTGTGTGTGTTTGTGTGTGTATGTGTGTGTGTGTGTGTGTGTGGGTGTGTGTTTGTGTTTGTGTGTGTGTTTGTCTGTGTGTGTGTGTGTGTGTGTGTGTGTGTGTGTGTGTGTGTGTGTGTGTGTGTGTGTATGTGTGTGTGTGTGTGTGTGTGTGTGTGTGTGTGTGTGTGTGTGTGTGTGTGTGTGTGTGTGTGTGTGTGTGTGTGTGTCTGTAGGTCGCATAACCATGAACCGATACACAGAAAAACACCAAGTTTTAAACTTAAGCTTTATTCCAGCGTCTAATGAACTGGTTAGATTTTGGGCAGAGTCGGAACATCTGGGGGGGTACTTTATAGGTGGTCATTTTGATATTTTATGAAATATATCTGTTATTTACGTTTGGAGAAGAAAATTCTTTAAATAAAAGTTACTTATAATATAATTATCTATAATTTTTGTTTTATACAAAATTTTCCTAAAATGGTCCGTATTCGAGAAATTTGACAAAATGTAAAAAAAATATTTTTTTATAAAAATTGTTCAAATAAAAGTTGTTTGTAATATAATTCTCTATAATTTTTTATTCTATACATAATTTCTCTAAAATGGATCGTATTCGAGATATTTGAGAAAATGTGTAAATTTCGAATTTTGAAAAAAATTCAAAAACGGATAAAGAAAAAAACATTAAATTTTAAACTTAAGCTTTATTTCGGCCTGACGTGAAATGATTAGATTTTGGACAAAGTCGGAACATCTAGGGGGGTACTTTATGGGAGGCCGTTTTTATATTTTATGGAATATATCTGTTATTTATGTTTGGAGAAGATAATTGTTCAACTAAAAGTTACTTCTAATATTATTATCTATAATTTTTGTTTTATGTCAAAATTTCCTGAAATGGTCCGTATCCGAGAAATTTGACAAAATGTGCAAAATTCTGATTTTTATGAAAATTGTTGAACTAAAAGTTGTTTGCGATATCGATCTCTATAATTTTTGTTTATATATGATTTTTCTAAAATGGACCGTTATGAAAAAATTGTAGGAAATTTAAATTTTTCAGTATTTTCGTTTTCAATGAATATCTATAGAAAAATGTTTCGAGGTAGATGTATGTGGACAATGTATATATTTTGTTTATTCTCTAAACATTTATAGAGATGCTGCAATAGGTTGTACAAAATAACCGGAAAAAGCCTATAATAACTAGATAGGAAAGTCATGTGTTGGACACATCAGATTTTTATATTTGGAAAACATTTTCGTAGAGCCAAAATAGCTGCATCTTCGTAATCTATTTTGAAACTCACAGGATTCCACACTGGTAAATGTTGTTTTATTAGAGAAAACAAACGTATGTATGTTGTCTCTTTTTTATCGGGAAGAAGTACGTATACGAGAGGAATAATGTTGGTTTGGGTTGGTGTACTACCAATATCTGCATGGATGGTGTAAAGCTGCTTGAATTGTGACAGCAACTTTCGAAGGTGCCATCTCCAAAAAAATTGCGACACTGAATCATTGTACTTCTAGCGTTTTCAGAAGCAAACGCTAATATTTTGTCCTCATTACCATTTTTAAATAACAAAAAGTTGCTAGTTATTTTATCTGGCAATAAAATGTCTTCCCGGATTTTAAATTTAACAACACCTAAAGTCTTGTGTCTTGCCCTGTACAGTCTGTCCTTTTTGGATTCAAAGCTTGGAATTTCGGTTACAAATTCCATTCCAGACTCCATTACGGGTAACATTACCTCAGCAAAAATCTTGAGGATTGATGTAGTTTCTTCACGAGATCTTTTTTTGGCTTTATTGATGCTCACCTCAACTTCATTTTTTGCTATATTTGGTATACAGTCGTGATTAGATCGTCTAATAATTGTTTTACTGGAATAAAAACAGAATATTTATATATAAGATGTCTAATTATCAAAATTGATAATACTTTTCTTAACTTTTTTCATAGGATGAATAAAACAATTTGTTGCAATTTTCATAAAATAAGATTATTGAGTAAACATTTCTTATAAACACAAGATGAGTAGGTACATATATACAGTGTATTCACGGATGAGGTACCCAAGAGGAGAAATATTTGTTATTTTTAGTTTTAGCGGAAAATGTCCTTCTTGATAAACAATTTTGCTTGTTCAAAACCCCATAAAATAACATTCAAGTTTTTCAGAACCCTCTGCATTTCTGCACTAAGTTAGAAAATGTAATAATAATCAAGAGATCTTTACGACAATAATATAGTGTTTGACGTTTTTGTCATTTAAGCGATAATATTTCAAATTATCATACAACAGTAAATTTTAATTAAAATCAATAACAAAAATAATAACTAATAATACAGTAATAATACACACTAGATTATTGTCGTAAAGATTACTTATTTCTATAATATAAAATGAAGCAAGTTTTGAAAAACTTGAATTTTATTTTATTTTATATGTTTTTTGGACAAGCAAAACTTTTTATCAAGGGTGACATTTTTCGCTAAAATTAAAAATAACAAATATTTCTCCTCTGGGGCACCTCATACATGGACACACTTTATAACAATATTGCTCCATAAATCTGTTTTATTGATACTTTGCTAACAGTTACACAAAAATTATATAAACAAACGTTTTTTAAAAATTGCTGAATAAATATTTATAAAACAAAGAAAATTTTAATTTATAAAACTGTTTTATAGTTACCTATAGCTGTAAGAATATTTTTAGATACAATTGTTAAGCTAATTTAGCTGTGAAGACTAAACAATAACTGTGACGAATTTTATACAATATAATGGCTTTTGTAGAAGAGACAATAAATTAAAATGATTCTGTATGTAAGAAGGTGAAAAAGAAGGAAGAGAGAAAGCGATATAAGGAGAGAGGGAGAGAGGTAAAGAGAGAGGGAGAGAGGTATGTTTAGATAAAGATAAAACTTAATTTAGTAAACAAAGGTGAAAAGACAAATTAATAAATGTTTATATAATTACCAAACAATATAAAAAAATAACAAGTGTCAGGATGTTTGTTTTGATGGTCGAGGCGCTGTCCATTTAGTGCACATAGTCAGGTTTTCCTATAAAGAAGAAAATACTAGTGAGTGTCCGTGAACATTACTTTAGTAATGATTTATTATCTTTATTATTATCTGAATAATCTTTTATTATCTTATCATTCATTTATTATCTCAATAATTATTCGAACAATCACCAAGTACAAAGGGATTAAGACACGCAATGTACTTATTACTGTTTTGTCTATTTCATTTTTAAGGCATAGTACCTAGGAGTATGAAATATGGTCACGAAGGGATAAAACGCGCGACGTGACCCCTGCCTAGTTACTACCCTTATGGCGTAAAGGGATAAAACACGCGATACGCCCCACATTTCTACTAGTATTGAGCGTGCAATAAGTATGAAGGGATTAAACGCGCGACATACTCGCCCTACCTACTAGAGCTTGACCCCGAAGGTCGAAAACAGAACCGTGCAATGAACAAAAGGGATTAAACGCGCAATTGTTCGCTCCAGATATAATTTTTATGTGCGCACGAATAATTATTAAATCAGTATTCAAACAGTTATTTTTATAATCTAATCAACAATTAAATATCAATAAATATTAAAGGCATTTATCTAAAAACTCAAATACTAAAGAAAAAGGACACTCAGTGATAAATCTCACCTGCAAATCCTATCACCCACAATTCACAATAAAACAATCTTTTCACCAACCGCACCTACAACCACTAAACAGTACCTTTTAGAAACGCTAGAATAACAGAATGAATCTATTTAATTTCGAGGAACCTAAAACATTCGAATTCCATACCATGGGTAATAATCATAAATCAATGCCTTTATTGTGATCTTTTCAAGTGCGGTTCGGAAACGCTGACAACAAAATATCAACAAACAGATGTGCGCTGAAGCATCTTTCTCATAATACCTTTTTCTAATACCAAAACATATCGAGAAACGAATTTTAAGAATATTAAATAGTACATGGACTTACATGTATTTTCAAAATTATGTAGCAACATTGTAGGTTGGGAAGAAACGTGTCACCAACCTTTTGGTATAGTTTTAGATATGGGAAAAAAGACTTACTTGTTTTGTGTAATCGTAATACTTCCTGAACATATTTTTCTGTTTTTGCACATCCAAAAAAGAGACGAGTCCTTGTTTTCTCATTTCAAATAATATTGGTATCCTGAATCGAGAAGAATGTTTTTGCCACGTTGACTCTCAATTATTTGAAAATTCATTTTCAAGAGCTGCGGGTATAATTTTATTATCGGAACACTGTTAACACTTTCGAAATAAAAACACAACTAATATTAAACTGCAAAAAAATTGGCATAAATACCAATTTAAGGTGTTTTCCATAATGACTATTTAAAGACATTTATATAATAATTGTAAATAAATGAAGGATTAAAAAATGACTATTTATAGCCTTCTTCATAATTGTAAATAAATGAAGGATTATTATCTTATTTGCAACCAAAATAGCTTCGGTTACTTTCTAATCCTATGCTTAAATATCCATTTGCTAAAGCCGCATTAAGCAAGTCCCCAGTTGCGAATTCTGCTCAGGTAAAAATTTATCGAGTCCCGACTTGCGACACTTTCTACCTCCAAAAGGGTAGAGGCCCCCAGTTGAGAAGTTCCGAGTTGAGAAGACACCAATAAAACTATGAATATTGTCTAAACTTTCAGTAATTGAATATTTTTATCGTTATTACACCAATTAATATGAAGGGTCCACTGCAAAAACCATCAAGGTCCACTTTTGGTCTATTTTGAGATCTCAATGACATCTGCCGTTGATTAGGGAATAGTATCATGTGAGAAGAAGAAACAGTAAAAAACCATCACGGTTACTTTGAAAACGCATTTAAAAAGTAGGCCATACAATGCAATAAACATCAGAGTCCAAGCGGTTGTTGGAAAGAAACATCAGAGTCCACCACGAGGCGATAGCATCTGGCTTCAAAGTTTTAGTTATCAGTTTGTTATCAGCAGTGTATAGGGTACTATCTGAGCCTTTCATTTTATTGATTCAACCGATAGTTTTTCTTTATTTAATATGAACAGTGATTATTCCGATAGTAGTGGTGTTGAAGAGGAGTGTCAGTCTCTCAAAACTACGAAAAAACGTAAGAAATCTGGCAATATGAGTCATGTTATGAAGAAGTTGCGAGCGTCTACACACGAATTGGGAGGAGACTGTAATTGCGTGAGATACCATTGTTTTCAAACTGTTACTCTCGAAAACAGGATGACAATAATAAGACAGTTTAACGAACTCGGGAACTACGATGATCAGAATAAATATTTAGGTGGCCTCATTGCAGTTTTGCCAGTACAACGTAGGCGTGGTCGAAAAGATGACAGTGATACTCGTTTCAATCATGCGTCATATGCGTATCGCGTTCGAGCAAATATAGATGGTGCTATTCAGGATATAAGGGTGTGTTATAAAGCTTTTATGGCTATTCACGGAGTCTCTGCAAGTAGGATACAACACATACGAGAGTCATTGGCATTCTTGGGAGAGGTAAGACCTGATCAGCGAGGAAAACATGGCAACCACTGGAATAAATTACCTGAAGAAACCACTGCCAAAATTGAAGAATTTCTGGCTTCACTGAAGGGTAGGAAGTCTCATTATTCCTTGCACGATAGTAAGAAAATATATTTACCTGAAGATTTGAACATAAAAAAATTGTTTGATATGTACACAGAAAAAAACGTAAACCACAAGGTATCTTATGAAAAATTCAGGAATATTTTTGAAACAAAGTTCAATATTGCGTTTGGGTATCCAAGAAAGGATACCTGTAGCACATGCGACGTGTTCAAGGTAGAGTTAACTGCTCTTGAAACTAAACTCACGAACTGCAGTGATGATAATGAGAGAAAGAATGTGGCTCAGAAACTTGAAGTTAAATCTAAGGAAAAGGTGCTCCATTTGAAAAAAGCTGAAAAATTGTACTCCCTTAAGAGGAAATTCAGAAAAAATGCGCAGAGGTCCCACGACATGGAAGCAATAGTTATTGATTTTCAAAAAAATTTGCCGTGTCCAAATATTTCAACTAACGATGTATATTATCGTAGACAACTAAACTTCATCAGTTTTACTATCCATGTGCTATCTAACTCAAAAGTTGTCTTTTACACTTATGACGAATCTGTGGCCAAAAAAGGAGCAGATGATGTATGCTCCATGCTCAACCATTTTTTACATGAAATTTTGTCCCCGGAAGTTCGAAACTTAGCGATTTTCTGTGATTCCTGCGCAGGACAAAATAAAAATTATACCCTCATTCGGTACTACCATCATATTGTTAGACAAACTAATCGTTTTGACAATATAAAGGTAATATTCCCAGTTAGAGGTCATAGTTACCTGGAGTGTGATAGAGACATGAGTCTTGTTAACCAAAAAACAATAACTGAGATGCCAGAAGATTGGAGAGAAGTTTTGAGAAACAGTAGGAAAAAATCGCCCCCATTTTTGGTAATAGATTGTTCTCAAGAAATAAGATTTGAAACATGGACTCAATACCTATCTACTCTTTATTGTCCGAAATGTCCATTTCCAACCAGACCAGTCCGCATTCTAAAATTTGAAGCAACCTCTAAGAATCTGGTTTTTTATAAAACGACATTTTATGGGTCATACTTAAGTGCTTCTATTACCCCACGAGCTATAAGAAAAAGAAAGCCAACTACTGGAAGTACATCATCTGCTAGGAATCAAGGCTCTGGGGAACTTCGAACCTTGTATGCTGGATATGTTCCTATAAAAGCTGCAAAGTATCGAGATTTGCAGCATCTGAAGCAATTTCTGACAAATCCAAGTGCAAGGGATTTCTATGACAATCTAATTCCAGACGTGCAAAACAATGATGAAGACCCAGAGTATATCGACGACCCCCCAATTGACGATGAAGACTGATTTAAAAAACGTTTTTTCATAACTTTAAATTTAGCAAAACATTTTGTTTTTGTTCTTTTGGTAAATAAATGTTCTAAATATAATTATGTATTATTTTCTGAAACTTAAGTATTTGTACATTATCATTAGGGCACTTGAAATTTTGTTTTTGCTCTCCTGAAAAAATTTGTCCAATGGACCTTGATGGTTTTTGCAGTGGACCCTTCATATATTAAAATCTCAGGCTGAGCTTGCAAAGTTGAATATTTTTAATATTTTAAATGTACTGATTTTGACACTTTTCTTTTCGTTTTTATATATATTGGAATTATTAATCCAACCAGAAATCTTATTTTATTTTAAAATTTTCTTTTTATTCTTATTTAAATGTGTAATTATTTTATATGTGCAGTATTAAATTATTCTTGGAATGCGTGGTCGACTTTCCGTATAGAAGACAGTAAAATTATCAGAAACTGATACTTATTTAATACAATTATAGTTACAACCTTAAATATTTCAGAACTATTTAATTCCAATTTTTATAATTCCTTATTTTTTATTAATTTTAAATAATAGATCTAAAGGACCACGCACTTTTCTTATGCAAACGGGAGTACCGTCTGAATTTTTGATATGTTAAATAACTTGATGTCCACATCAAAAGTGTCCACGGGCCCAATCGTATCCTATGACTAGATTTTGAGATACAAGGTGTTGAAGTTAGAAATCCCTAGTTCTTTAAAATGGACACCATAAATCACCCTTAAATATTTTTGGAAGTTTTTTGCTCATACTGTGTAGTCAAAATACATACTGAACTACTATAATTAAAATATTGTACCTTACAGGGTGATTAATGATTCGGCAAATCTTTTTTGGTCAAAGTAGGTATTCCCACCGAACAAAAATAGCTAAAATACCGAAAAAAAAAATATCACCGTCAAAGTCTCTTAATATTTGATATCGTATAGTACTCGATGTACTCGTTTAAAATTCTTTTTAGTAAAATTAGATCCTATGACTAGTTTTCCAAATATAACTTAATATGTACCAAATATATGAATTTTAAACAATAAATATATACTGACATAAGTAGATATTTTCAAGAGAAACATCTTATATTAAATATTTTGACATACTGTTTTAGATTAAGAATATACCTCTTGTACTATTTGCAAAGGGAAAAAAAAATCGTACTTACAGGGTGATCGCGGTTGAATATGTAAGTTAAATCAACAAAATGTTGAAATTGTTGCCAAAAAATAGAAATGATTTATGATCGGATTACAGGTTTATTTGGCTCGAGTATTGTCATAAGTTCCTCTTTGTGTTGTATATTTAAATAAGATTATGAGCTCCATTCATGCTACCAATGAGGTAAAGCCCCCAATACATTTTGTTTTAAGTCGCATCCCTTGAAGGATGGTTACAGTTGAACTTGCAAGGAGGAAAATCAATACATAAAATTATTGCCAAATATTAGAAAAGAAATTGCTTGTGAGTTCTTTATTGAAAAAGATTATAAATATACCTACATTAATATTTTAAATAGCCAATACCAAACTTTGTCAAACTGACATAGTTTTTGAAATAACTAGAAATTAAAAACATTTAATGGAGCCTCAGAATGAAGTAGTCAATGAGCAGAAAAATCTGGGAAATTATCCATTTCTTAACTACTGTTTCATTGCGAGTTTTCTTCTAGGAAATCCATTGAGTAATAGTTAAGCACACAATCAAGTATAAATGTCATATCTACTTATTGGTACTCATTCATATAATAAATAGTATTTTCATGTTATTGGTTTCAAATATTTAACATAAGTCGAGCAGACATATTATTGTAATTTAATTTTCACGAAAAATTTGTTGATATTTTTATAGTTTACAACTTACCTGCTGCTCTCTTGATTTTTCAAGGGCTTCTCAAAACAATATGATATGAATATAGGGTAATAAAATATTCGTAATTTTTGAATAACCTGCCTGTTTTTATATTTTCATTATACAAAGGCATGCAAGTCGTTTTGTTAAGTATTTAATGATTTAAACTTGGAAATATAGATAATCTTTAAGATCCTGTAACTCCGTAATTTTTCACTTCAGACGTTAAGCTTGTTGTAATCGACACAACCAAGGCATTTAAAATCGACTTGAATCTGATACCGTGTTAAGAATCACCCTGTATACTCGTAATGATAAAATGTAAAGCTAAAGGCTGTCTGCATGCCTGAAATTTAAAAAATTAGGAAGACAAATACTTTTAGTTTTGAAGAATTTAAATATTTAACTTCAATTTCTAAAGAGAAATTTCAAGAATTATATGAAATTAGTAAACAAATAGAACAATATGGTAACTTAAAAAGCATTGCTTAAAAAGATTTACTTGCTTTCCTTGTTAAACTAAGACATGAATTGTCAGATGAGTTCATAAAATTACTTTTTAATTATTCATCCTGACAAGTCACTAGTATAGTCATATATAATGTCTGTATGTCCCTGCTTCAAAGATTTGTACCTAGTAATATTGGATTTAGATCAATAACCAGAGAAAACTATATCATAAATCATGTCCCTGAATTCGTAAACGCGCTTTACAATCCTACAGCAAATATTCCAAAGGCCATATTTTATGTCGATTGTACATATAATTCAATTGAAAAAAGTAGTAATTTTAGAGTATTATGTCAGTCCTATTGCTATTTTAAGAAGGAAAATTTAGTTAAGCCAGAAATTACAGTAGCTCCTGATGGATATATTTTATCAATCAATGGTCCCTATTTTTCTGATGCATCTAATAATGATGCAGCAATCTTACGGCAATAATTGGTTAATGATAATAATGAATTTAGAAACTGGATTACAGAAGGAGATATAGTAATAGTAGATAGAGGCTACAGAGATGTTATTCCTAGATTAGAAGAACTTGGGTTAATTACTTATATGCCACCTTTGCTTCATCAAAACCAACGGCAATTATCAACAAGTGAAGCTTATAGAGCAAGACTAATAACTAAAACTTGTTGGGTGGTAGAAGCCGGAAATGGACATTTTAAATCCATTTTTAAATTTTTTAAAGGCCGCATATCCACGCATCATGCAGTTAATTTGAGTGGTTTTTATCAGATTGCAGGTGCGTTGTAAAATAAGTTTCATCCTCTTATAAACCTACCAGGTACAATGGACATAGCAGTTGAAATTTTAAACAAACTAGATGACGTTAATATTATACAAGCACGCGTCGAAGCCCAAAATCTGACTATCAGAAATGGTCAGTGGCAAATATTAAATTACATGCATATTCCTGAATTTCCTCGCATAGAGATCAATTTCCTAAAAGACTTGGTAGGTTCTTACCATATTTATTTAAGTCCATCATATATTCAAGATAAACTGCAAAGAGAGGAAAATAATGTTTTAGAAATAGACGAGTTTAGAGAAGAGAATAATTTTTTACGTTTTAGAATTTATTCTAGGTTCAGAATCGCAACTAAATATATGCTGTGGTTGGTATACGAAGAGGAACTTAATGAAAATATTGATCCAATTTTCTACTATTATTGTACATGTCCATGCGGTTCGAGAACTTTAAGTACTTGCGCACATGTTGCATCAGTGTTATGGTTTCTTGGTTATGCAAGGCATCAGAATAATATAAGATTTTCAACAACACGTTTACTAAATAGCATCGATGATGCAGCAGACCGATTATTTCCAGAAAATATCGATCTCGATCCCATAGTAGAAGAAAATTAATTGGTATTACCATCTCGTATTTGCACCTAATACTTAACGTCTTGGTTCAGTTACGTCAGTCATTTAGTCGTTTATCTTTAGTTCAGGCTGTTCTTTTAATTTAATATTTGACTTTTGTTTTCTTATATACCTTACAAAGTATCTGAATTTATATCTTTAGTGTTTGTAATAAATTCAGTTGTCCTTTGTAATTGCTATTATTGTTATATTTTTCCAAGTTATGAGAACATTAATAACAATGCCAAAAAAGAGAAAATAGAATTGGGTGTTGTGAAAATTCTACGTACATACGTGCCAAACTTGATGCCAAAAAAGACTTGCCAAAAATGTAATGATCTCTTTATATAAATAAGTAAGATATATTGAGATAAATGGAGAAATGGGTGGATGGGTGGAACTCGAAGTGCGGCCACCTCCTCGTGGTGAGTTCTAGGTTGATTTAACATTCAAAACCGGTTTTATTATCTTGTAGCTGCCCTAAACCCCTTGAGTTTTAAATAAAGCGAAGAGCTGCACAAAGTTGAATTTTTTTAGTTTTTTAATTTCTCACCCTTAAGGTTCCAGCTAAATATTTTATTTTTTAACTAATTTTTATATAGGGTGTAAACCACATAAAACCCAATTTTTTCACACTAGCCTAAATTAATGTTTTTTTGGTAATTTTTGACCTGCCCTATTATACAAGCAGTGCACTATTCCTATAGGAGCTAACTCTTTACGCGGAAAGGAGATCTCAATCTGATATAAATATACAATATAAAGAGGCAATGCTCCAGTCAAAATAAACATTTAATTCGATCATTATTCATTTCCCTAGATCCTACTTATACCTACCGTATAATGAACCTTTTTTGTAATGCAATAATGTATGACCCTGTATGTAAACTAATAAGATTTTTTTAATAAACAACTCGCAAGTTAAAAGGCAATTATTTTCTATTTTTTTGCCAACAATTTCAGCATTTTGTTGATTTTTTTCCTTTTACATATTCAACCGCAATCACCCTGTAAGTACGATTTTTGTCTCTTTGAAAATAGTACAAGGCGTATATTCTTAATCTAAAACAGTATATCAAAATATTTAATATAAGATATTTCTCTTGAAAATATCTATTTTGTCAGTATATATTTATTGTTTAAAATTCATATATTTGGTACATATTAAGTTATATTTGGAAAACTAGTCATAGGATCTAATTTTACCAATAAGAATTTTGAACGAGTACATCGAGGAGTACATCGAGTGCTATACGATATCAAATATTGAGAGACTTTGACGGTGATATTTTTTTTTCGGTATTTTAGCTATTTTTGTTCGGTGGGAATACCTACTTTGACCAAAAAAGATTTGCCGAATCATTAATCACCCTGTAAGGTACAATATTTTAATTATAGTAGTTAAGACTGTATTTTGACTACACAGAATAAGCAAAAAACTGTCAAAAATATTTAAGGGTGATTTATGGTGTCCATTTTAAAGAATTAGGGATTTCTAACTTCAACACCCTGTATCTCAAAATCTAGTCATAGGATTCGATTGGGCCCATAGACACTTTTGATGGGGACATCAAGTTATTTAACATATCAAAAATTCAGGTATTTTGACGGTACTCCCGTTTGCATAAGAAAAGTGCGTGTTCCTTTGGAAAACTATATAAAATCACGTAATTAAGTAATAAAAGTTTAATCACGGAAAATTTTGTATATTACATTTTTAGACCCGAAAACACTGTATATACCGGTATAGAAGTCACAGATGACAAAATATTTATATCGATACCCAGATTGAGACCAGGAGTACCAGCAGTACTGACTACAATTCCAAAAAATTCTCAAAGCGGATCCAGTCCAGTTTTGCAAGCTTATCCTGACTGGTCGTTCCACCAAGGTGCA
Source organism: Psylliodes chrysocephalus (assembly GCA_927349885.1). Lineage (NCBI taxonomy): Eukaryota > Metazoa > Arthropoda > Insecta > Coleoptera > Chrysomelidae > Psylliodes > Psylliodes chrysocephalus. The sequence goes on from OV651823.1 coordinate 41,315,984, forward strand.
AGTAACAATTATAGTTGCACAGGATTAATATCTGTTTATAGGACAAGAACAGATTCCTGTAATAGATTATGGGTAAGTTCTGCCTTCATGTTTCAACCTGTTCTCTTTCCACTCGTATGCAATGTACGAGTATGTTATAACCATTGACGTTATATCACAGCCAGCGTTAAAATATTGTTGTAAGTTGTAGTAGATCCGACAAAAATGTAGCAGATTTTTTAAAATTGTTATTATTTAAAAAAAAAGGCGTTGGCACTAGTTTTTTTTTTATTGCAACATAAAACTAAAATATAATACTAAAATATTAGCAAAATTTTATCAGTAAGATAAAATAAAAAATAAAAAATATAATTCTAAAGAAGTAAACAAAATAATAACTGATTTTAAAAACAAAAATTCGTATATTTTAAAAATATATATCTAAATATAAGATTCTGAGTATGGCTAAAACTAATCTACAGATCATACTAGATAGTTTCAGTGCCGATGTATTGAATAGGTTATGCAGCTAGTGCTACATCTGGTAAATCAGTGTCTTGGTTTTGTTTTAGATAGACTTTTTTATTTTAAAATTTCGTCGTTTGACGTAAAATTATAACAAACCTTGTTACAGTCTGATACATAATATTTTGTATGTAATAAATTTTGACAGGTTTCAATAAGTAAACTATTTCTGGGTTTAGTTTTTAGTAAAAACAATTATGAAAACATTCATTCAGCTGACGCCGAAGAATGCGGTAAAGAAAAAGCATAAGTTTTAACATTTATTAAATTTGGAAACTGAAAATCGTTATTGCCATCTTTTTGGCATAACAAAAGAGACCAAAAGGTCTCTAAATCATCTAAATGTGTTTTCATTTCTTTTAAGTCAGGGATGCTTCTCCATTCTAAATTAAGTTCTTCAATATTTACTTTATCTTTTAAAACAGGAAAGTAATTGAGAAGTATAGCCAAGCTAGGAATGTTGCCAGAGTACGCAATTTTTTGGCTCTAAACCGTTCTCAAAAGGAAAACGATTTTTAATTTGAGTACACAGCTGTATATAAAATGCCAAGCATTTATGTTTAAAACTCTGTATATCATTTTCTGTTAAAATATCTTTATTTTTTTCTATATATTCTTTAACGTACGCCCCAAAATACATAGACGAAGGGTCTATCTGAATTTTTTTATTTCTCGGGTCAATGTCATTTAAAGGAGCACAATCAACTACACTTTTTTTATAAAGCATCGTAAAAGTACCTTATAAAGATTACAGATGCTTTTAAAGAGAGTCGTTGTCTTTGGTTTTTCTTACTGAAAAATTAGGTTCATTTTATTAATCAAATCTAAAACAAAATTTAAAAAATAAAAGTATAATTTGTACATTCCATTGTTTAGTGAATTTAAAATAGTTTCGCAAGACTGTAACTTGTCTACTAATACAGCACCTTGAAAATATAATTTTAATGGCGCCCAATTGTCCAAATTTTTTTTAACCACAATTCCAAGAGAAAGCCAACGAGTTTGACTTGGAAGTAACATTTTATTTGGTTTGATTTGCAAAAAAGATTGAAACTGTCCTAACTCTTTGAATCTCTTGGGGCTGTTACTAAAATAATTGTAAATTTCTCTGGCAAAGTGCTCTAT
>OV651823.1:41318112-41367917 GCA_927349885.1 Psylliodes chrysocephalus
TTCGTTACGTTTCGTTACGTTTCGTTACGTTTCGTTACGTTTTCGTTACGTTTCGTTTCGTTACGTTTCGTTACGTTTCGTTACGTTTCGTTACGTTTCGTTACGTTTCGTTACGTTTCGTTACGTTTCGTTACGTTTCGTTACGTTTCGTTACGTTTCGTTACGTTTCGTTACGTTTCGTTACGTTTCGTTACGTTTCGTTACGTTTCGTTACGTTTCGTTACGTTTCGTTACGTTTCGTTACGTTTCGTTACGTTTCGTTACGTTTCGTTACGTTTCGTTACGTTTCGTTACGTTTCGTTACGTTTCGTTACGTTTCGTTACGTTTCGTTACGTTTCGTTACGTTTCGTTACGTTTCGTTACGTTTCGTTACGTTTCGTTACGTTTCGTTACGTTTCGTTACGTTTCGTTACGTTTCGTTACGTTTCGTTACGTTTCGTTACGTTTCGTTACGTTTCGTTACGTTTCGTTACGTTTCGTTACGTTTCGTTACGTTTCGTTACGTTTACGTTACGTTTCGTTACGTTTCGTTACGTTTCGTTACGTTACGTTTCGTTACGTTTCGTTACGTTTCGTTACGTTTCGTTACGTTTCGTTACGTTTCGTTACGTTTCGTTACGTTTCGTTTCGTTACGTTTCGTTACGTTTCGTTACGTTTCGTTACGTTTCGTTACGTTTCGTTACGTTTCGTTACGTTTCGTTACGTTTCGTTACGTTTCGTTACGTTTCGTTACGTTTCGTTACGTTTCGTTACGTTTCGTTACGTTTCGTTACGTTTCGTTACGTTTCGTTACGTTTCGTTACGTTTCGTTACGTTTCGTTACGTTTCGTTACGTTTCGTTACGTTTCGTTACGTTTCGTTACGTTTCGTTACGTTTCGTTACGTTTCGTTACGTTTCGTTACGTTTCGTTACGTTTCGTTACGTTTCGTTACGTTTCGTTACGTTTCGTTACGTTTCGTTACGTTTCGTTACGTTTCGTTACGTTTCGTTACGTTTCGTTACGTTTCGTTACGTTTCGTTACGTTTCGTTACGTTTCGTTACGTTTCGTTACGTTTCGTTACGTTTCGTTACGTTTCGTTACGTTTCGTTACGTTTCGTTACGTTTCGTTACGTTTCGTTACGTTTCGTTACGTTTCGTTACGTTTCGTTACGTTTCGTTACGTTTCGTTACGTTTCGTTACGTTTCGTTACGTTTCGTTACGTTTCGTTACGTTTCGTTACGTTTCGTTACGTTTCGTTACGTTTCGTTACGTTTCGTTACGTTTCGTTACGTTTCGTTACGTTTCGTTACGTTTCGTTACGTTTCGTTACGTTTCGTTACGTTTCGTTACGTTTCGTTACGTTTCGTTACGTTTCGTTACGTTTCGTTACGTTTCGTTACGTTTCGTTACGTTTCGTTACGTTTCGTTACGTTTCGTTACGTTTCGTTACGTTTCGTTACGTTTCGTTACGTTTCGTTACGTTTCGTTACGTTTCGTTACGTTTCGTTACGTTTCGTTACGTTCGTTACGTTTCGTTACGTTTCGTTACGTTTCGTTACGTTTCGTTACGTTTCGTTACGTTCGTTACGTTTCGTTACGTTTCGTTACGTTTCGTTACGTTTCGTTACGTTTCGTTACGTTTCGTTACGTTTCGTTACGTTTCGTTACGTTTCGTTACGTTTCGTTACGTTTCGTTACGTTTCGTTACGTTTCGTTACGTTTCGTTACGTTTCGTTACGTTTCGTTACGTTTCGTTACGTTTCGTTACGTTTCGTTACGTTTCGTTACGTTTCGTTACGTTTCGTTACGTTTCGTTACGTTTCGTTACGTTTCGTTACGTTTCGTTACGTTTCGTTACGTTTCGTTACGTTTCGTTACGTTCGTTACGTTTCGTTACGTTTCGTTACGTTTCGTTACGTTTCGTTACGTTTCGTTACGTTTCGTTACGTTTCGTTACGTTTCGTTACGTTTCGTTACGTTTCGTTACGTTTCGTTACGTTTCGTTACGTTTCGTTACGTTTCGTTACGTTTCGTTACGTTTCGTTACGTTTCGTTACGTTTCGTTACGTTTCGTTACGTTTCGTTACGTTTCGTTACGTTTCGTTACGTTACGTTTCGTTACGTTTCGTTACGTTTCGTTACGTTTCGTTACGTTTCGTTACGTTTCGTTACGTTTCGTTACGTTTCGTTACGTTTCGTTACGTTTCGTTACGTTTCGTTACGTTTCGTTACGTTTCGTTACGTTTCGTTACGTTTCGTTACGTTTCGTTACGTTTCGTTACGTTTCGTTACGTTTCGTTACGTTTCGTTACGTTTCGTTACGTTTCGTTACGTTTCGTTACGTTTCGTTACGTTTCGTTACGTTTCGTTACGTTTCGTTACGTTTCGTTACGTTTCGTTACGTTTCGTTACGTTTCGTTACGTTTCGTTACGTTTCGTTACGTTTCGTTACGTTTCGTTACGTTTTCGTTACGTTTTCGTTCGTTACGTTTCGTTACGTTTCGTTACGTTTCGTTACGTTTCGTTACGTTTCGTTACGTTTCGTTACGTTTCGTTACGTTTCGTTACGTTTCGTTACGTTTCGTTACGTTTCGTTACGTTTCGTTACGTTTCGTTACGTTTCGTTACGTTTCGTTACGTTTCGTTACGTTTCGTTACGTTTCGTTACGTTTTCGTTACGTTTCGTTACGTTTCGTTACGTTTCGTTACGTTTCGTTACGTTTCGTTACGTTTCGTTACGTTTCGTTACGTTTCGTTACGTTTTCGTTACGTTTCGTTACGTTTCGTTACGTTTCGTTACGTTCGTTACGTTTCGTTACGTTTCGTTACGTTTCGTTACGTTTCGTTACGTTTCGTTACGTTTCGTTACGTTTCGTTACGTTTCGTTACGTTTCGTTACGTTTCGTTACGTTTCGTTACGTTTCGTTACGTTTCGTTACGTTTCGATTACGTTTCGTTACGTTTCGTTACGTTTCGTTACGTTTCGTTACGTTTCGTTACGTTTCGTTACGTTTCGTTACGTTTCGTTACGTTTCGTTACGTTTCGTTACGTTTCGTTACGTTTCGTTACGTTTCGTTACGTTTCGTTACGTTTCGTTACGTTTCGTTACGTTTCGTTACGTTTCGTTACGTTTCGTTACGTTTCGTTACGTTTCGTTACGTTTCGTTACGTTTCGTTACGTTTCGTTACGTTTCGTTACGTTTCGTTACGTTTCGTTACGTTTCGTTACGTTTCGTTACGTTTCGTTACGTTTCGTTACGTTTCGTTACGTTTTCGTTTACGTTTCGTTACGTTTCGTTACGTTTCGTTACGTTTCGTTACGTTTCGTTACGTTTCGTTACGTTTTCGTTACGTTTCGTTACGTTTCGTTACGTTTCGTTACGTTTCGTTACGTTTCGTTACGTTTCGTTACGTTTCGTTACGTTTCGTTACGTTTCGTTACGTTTCGTTACGTTTCGTTTACGTTTCGTTACGTTTCGTTACGTTTCGTTACGTTTCGTTACGTTTTCGTTACGTTTCGTTACGTTTCGTTACGTTTCGTTACGTTTCGTTACGTTTCGTTACGTTTCGTTACGTTTCGTTACGTTTCGTTACGTTTCGTTACGTTTCGTTACGTTTCGTTACGTTTCGTTACGTTTCGTTACGTTTCGTTACGTTTCGTTACGTTTCGTTACGTTTCGTTACGTTTCGTTACGTTCGTTACGTTTCGTTACGTTTCGTTACGTTTCGTTACGTTTCGTTACGTTTCGTTACGTTTCGTTACGTTTCGTTACGTTTCGTTACGTTTCGTTACGTTTCGTTACGTTTCGTTACGTTTCGTTACGTTTCGTTACGTTTCGTTACGTTTCGTTACGTTTCGTTACGTTTCGTTACGTTTCGTTACGTTTCGTTACGTTTCGTTACGTTCGTTTCGTTACGTTTCGTTACGTTTCGTTACGTTTCGTTACGTTTCGTTACGTTTCGTTACGTTTCGTTACGTTTCGTTACGTTTCGTTACGTTTTCGTTACGTTTCGTTACGTTTCGTTACGTTTCGTTACGTTTCGTTACGTTTCGTTACGTTTCGTTACGTTTCGTTACGTTTCGTTACGTTTCGTTACGTTTCGTTACGTTTCGTTACGTTTCGTTACGTTTCGTTACGTTTCGTTACGTTTCGTTACGTTTCGTTACGTTTCGTTACGTTTCGTTACGTTTCGTTACGTTTCGTTACGTTTCGTTACGTTTCGTTACGTTTCGTTACGTTTCGTTACGTTTCGTTACGTTTCGTTACGTTTCGTTACGTTTCGTTACGTTTCGTTACGTTTCGTTACGTTTCGTTACGTTTCGTTACGTTTCGTTACGTTTCGTTACGTTTCGTTACGTTTCGTTACGTTTCGTTACGTTTCGTTACGTTTCGTTACGTTTCGTTACGTTTCGTTACGTTTCGTTACGTTTCGTTACGTTTCGTTACGTTCGTTCGTTACGTTTCGTTACGTTTCGTTACGTTTCGTTACGTTTCGTTACGTGTTCGTTACGTTTCGTTACGTTTCGTTACGTTTCGTTACGTTTCGTTACGTTTCGTTACGTTTCGTTACGTTTCGTTACGTTTCGTTACGTTTCGTTACGTTTCGTTACGTTTCGTTACGTTTCGTTACGTTTCGTTACGTTTCGTTACGTTTCGTTACGTTTCGTTACGTTTCGTTACGTTTCGTTACGTTTCGTTACGTTTCGTTACGTTTCGTTACGTTTCGTTACGTTTCGTTACGTTTCGTTACGTTTCGTTACGTTTCGTTACGTTTCGTTACGTTTCGTTACGTTTCGTTACGTTTCGTTACGTTTCGTTACGTTTCGTTACGTTTCGTTACGTTTCGTTACGTTTCGTTACGTTTCGTTACGTTTCGTTACGTTTCGTTACGTTTTCGTTACGTTTCGTTACGTTTCGTTACGTTTCGTTACGTTTCGTTACGTTTCGTTACGTTTCGTTACGTTTCGTTACGTTTCGTTACGTTTCGTTACGTTTCGTTACGTTTCGTTACGTTTCGTTACGTTTCGTTACGTTTCGTTACGTTTCGTTACGTTTCGTTACGTTTCGTTACGTTTCGTTACGTTTCGTTACGTTTCGTTACGTTTCGTTACGTTTTCGTTACGTTTCGTTACGTTTCGTTACGTTTCGTTACGTTTCGTTACGTTTCGTTACGTTTCGTTACGTTTCGTTACGTTTCGTTACGTTTCGTTACGTTTCGTTACGTTTCGTTACGTTTCGTTACGTTTCGTTACGTTTCGTTACGTTTCGTTACGTTTCGTTACGTTTCGTTACGTTTCGTTACGTTTCGTTACGTTTCGTTACGTTTCGTTACGTTTCGTTACGTTTCGTTACGTTTCGTTACGTTTCGTTACGTTTCGTTACGTTTCGTTACGTTTCGTTACGTTTCGTTACGTTTCGTTACGTTTCGTTACGTTTCGTTACGTTTCGTTACGTTTCGTTACGTTTCGTTACGTTTCGTTACGTTTCGTTACGTTTCGTTACGTTTCGTTACGTTTCGTTACGTTTCGTTACGTTTCGTTACGTTTCGTTACGTTTCGTTACGTTTCGTTACGTTTCGTTACGTTTCGTTACGTTTCGTTACGTTTCGTTACGTTTCGTTACGTTTCGTTACGTTTCGTTACGTTTCGTTACGTTTCGTTACGTTTTCGTTACGTTTCGTTACGTTTCGTTACGTTTCGTTACGTTTCGTTACGTTTCGTTACGTTTCGTTACGTTTCGTTACGTTTCGTTACGTTTCGTTACGTTTCGTTACGTTTCGTTACGTTTCGTTACGTTTCGTTACGTTTCGTTACGTTTCGTTACGTTTCGTTACGTTTCGTTACGTTTCGTTACGTTTCGTTACGTTTCGTTACGTTTCGTTACGTTTCGTTACGTTTCGTTACGTTTCGTTACGTTTCGTTACGTTTCGTTACGTTTCGTTACGTTTCGTTACGTTTCGTTACGTTTCGTTACGTTTCGTTACGTTTCGTTACGTTTCGTTACGTTTCGTTACGTTTCGTTACGTTTCGTTACGTTTCGTTACGTTTCGTTACGTTTCGTTACGTTTCGTTACGTTTCGTTACGTTTCGTTACGTTTCGTTACGTTTCGTTACGTTTCGTTACGTTTCGTTACGTTTCGTTACGTTTCGTTACGTTTCGTTACGTTTCGTTACGTTTCGTTACGTTTCGTTACGTTTCGTTACGTTTCGTTACGTTTCGTTACGTTTCGTTACGTTTCGTTACGTTTCGTTACGTTTCGTTACGTTTCGTTACGTTTCGTTACGTTTCGTTACGTTTCGTTACGTTTCGTTACGTTTCGTTACGTTTCGTTACGTTTCGTTACGTTTCGTTACGTTTCGTTACGTTTCGTTACGTTTCGTTACGTTTCGTTACGTTTCGTTACGTTTCGTTACGTTTCGTTACGTTTCGTTACGTTTCGTTACGTTTCGTTACGTTTCGTTACGTTTCGTTACGTTTCGTTACGTTTCGTTACGTTTCGTTACGTTTCGTTACGTTTCGTTACGTTTCGTTACGTTTCGTTACGTTTCGTTACGTTTCGTTACGTTTCGTTACGTTTCGTTACGTTTCGTTACGTTTCGTTACGTTTCGTTACGTTTCGTTACGTTTCGTTACGTTTCGTTACGTTTCGTTACGTTTCGTTACGTTTCGTTACGTTTCGTTACGTTTCGTTACGTTTCGTTACGTTTCGTTACGTTTCGTTACGTTTCGTTACGTTTCGTTACGTTTCGTTACGTTTCGTTACGTTTCGTTACGTTTCGTTACGTTTCGTTACGTTTCGTTACGTTTCGTTACGTTTCGTTACGTTTCGTTACGTTTCGTTACGTTTCGTTACGTTTCGTTACGTTTCGTTACGTTTCGTTACGTTTCGTTACGTTTCGTTACGTTTCGTTACGTTTCGTTACGTTTCGTTACGTTTCGTTACGTTTCGTTACGTTTCGTTACGTTTCGTTACGTTTCGTTACGTTTCGTTACGTTTCGTTACGTTTCGTTACGTTTCGTTACGTTTCGTTACGTTTCGTTACGTTTCGTTACGTTTCGTTACGTTTCGTTACGTTTCGTTACGTTTCGTTACGTTTCGTTACGTTTCGTTACGTTTCGTTACGTTTCGTTACGTTTCGTTACGTTTCGTTACGTTTCGTTACGTTTCGTTACGTTTCGTTACGTTTCGTTACGTTCGTTACGTTTCGTTACGTTTCGTTACGTTTCGTTACGTTTCGTTACGTTTCGTTACGTTTCGTTACGTTTCGTTACGTTTCGTTACGTTTCGTTACGTTTCGTTACGTTTCGTTACGTTTCGTTACGTTTCGTTACGTTTCGTTACGTTTCGTTACGTTTCGTTACGTTTCGTTACGTTTCGTTACGTTTCGTTACGTTTCGTTACGTTTCGTTACGTTTCGTTACGTTTCGTTACGTTTCGTTACGTTTCGTTACGTTTCGTTACGTTTCGTTACGTTTCGTTACGTTTCGTTACGTTTCGTTACGTTTCGTTACGTTTCGTTACGTTTCGTTACGTTTCGTTACGTTTCGTTACGTTTCGTTACGTTTCGTTACGTTTCGTTACGTTTCGTTACGTTTCGTTACGTTTCGTTACGTTTCGTTACGTTTCGTTACGTTACGTTTCGTTACGTTTCGTTACGTTTCGTTACGTTTCGTTACGTTTCGTTACGTTTCGTTACGTTTCGTTACGTTTCGTTACGTTTCGTTACGTTTCGTTACGTTTCGTTACGTTTTCGTTACGTTTCGTTACGTTTCGTTACGTTTCGTTACGTTTCGTTACGTTTCGTTACGTTTGTTCGTTACGTTTCGTTACGTTTCGTTACGTTTCGTTACGTTTCGTTACGTTTCGTTACGTTTCGTTACGTTTCGTTACGTTTCGTTACGTTTCGTTACGTTTCGTTACGTTTCGTTACGTTTCGTTACGTTTCGTTACGTTTCGTTACGTTTCGTTACGTTTCGTTACGTTTCGTTACGTTTCGTTACGTTTCGTTACGTTTCGTTACGTTTCGTTACGTTTCGTTACGTTTCGTTACGTTTCGTTACGTTTCGTTACGTTTCGTTACGTTTCGTTACGTTTCGTTACGTTTCGTTACGTTTCGTTACGTTTCGTTACGTTTCGTTACGTTTCGTTACGTTTCGTTACGTTTCGTTACGTTTCGTTACGTTTCGTTACGTTTCGTTACGTTTCGTTACGTTTCGTTACGTTTCGTTACGTTTCGTTACGTTTCGTTACGTTTCGTTACGTTTCGTTACGTTTCGTTACGTTTCGTTACGTTTCGTTACGTTTCGTTACGTTTCGTTACGTTTCGTTACGTTTCGTTACGTTTCGTTACGTTTCGTTACGTTTCGTTACGTTTCGTACGTTTACGTTCGTTACGTTTCGTTACGTTTCGTTACGTTTCGTTACGTTTCGTTACGTTTCGTTACGTTTCGTTACGTTTCGTTACGTTTCGTTACGTTTCGTTACGTTTCGTTACGTTTCGTTACGTTTCGTTACGTTTCGTTACGTTTCGTTACGTTTCGTTACGTTTCGTTACGTTTCGTTACGTTCGTTACGTTTCGTTACGTTTCGTTACGTTTCGTTACGTTTCGTTACGTTTCGTTACGTTTCGTTACGTTTCGTTACGTTTCGTTACGTTTCGTTACGTTTCGTTACGTTTCGTTACGTTTCGTTACGTTTCGTTACGTTTCGTTACGTTTCGTTACGTTTCGTTACGTTTCGTTACGTTTCGTTACGTTTCGTTACGTTTCGTTACGTTTCGTTACGTTTCGTTACGTTTCGTTACGTTTCGTTACGTTTCGTTACGTTTCGTTACGTTTCGTTACGTTTCGTTACGTTTCGTTACGTTTCGTTACGTTTCGTTACGTTTCGTTACGTTTCGTTACGTTTCGTTACGTTTCGTTACGTTTCGTTACGTTTCGTTTACGTTTCGTTACGTTTCGTTACGTTTCGTTACGTTTCGTTACGTTTCGTTACGTTTCGTTACGTTTTCGTTACGTTTCGTTACGTTTCGTTACGTTTCGTTACGTTTCGTTACGTTTCGTTACGTTTCGTTACGTTTCGTTACGTTTCGTTACGTTTCGTTACGTTTCGTTACGTTTCGTTACGTTTCGTTACGTTTCGTTACGTTTCGTTCGTTACGTTTCGTTACGTTTCGTTACGTTTCGTTACGTTTCGTTACGTTTCGTTACGTTTCGTTACGTTTCGTTACGTTTCGTTACGTTTCGTTACGTTTCGTTACGTTTCGTTACGTTTCGTTACGTTTCGTTACGTTTCGTTACGTTTCGTTACGTTTCGTTACGTTTCGTTACGTTTCGTTACGTTTCGTTACGTTTCGTTACGTTTCGTTACGTTTCGTTACGTTTCGTTACGTTTCGTTACGTTTCGTTACGTTTCGTTACGTTTCGTTACGTTTCGTTACGTTTCGTTACGTTTCGTTACGTTTCGTTACGTTTCGTTACGTTTCGTTACGTTTCGTTACGTTTCGTTACGTTTCGTTACGTTTCGTTACGTTTCGTTACGTTTCGTTACGTTTCGTTACGTTTCGTTACGTTTCGTTACGTTTCGTTACGTTTCGTTACGTTTCGTTACGTTTCGTTACGTTTCGTTACGTTTCGTTACGTTTCGTTACGTTTCGTTACGTTTCGTTACGTTTCGTTACGTTTCGTTACGTTTCGTTACGTTTCGTTACGTTTCGTTACGTTTCGTTACGTTTCGTTACGTTTCGTTACGTTTCGTTACGTTTCGTTACGTTTCGTTACGTTTCGTTACGTTTCGTTACGTTTCGTTACGTTTCGTTACGTTTCGTTACGTTTCGTTACGTTTCGTTACGTTTCGTTACGTTTCGTTACGTTTCGTTACGTTTCGTTACGTTTCGTTACGTTTCGTTACGTTTCGTTACGTTTCGTTACGTTTCGTTACGTTTCGTTACGTTTCGTTACGTTTCGTTACGTTTCGTTACGTTTCGTTACGTTTCGTTACGTTTCGTTACGTTTCGTTACGTTTCGTTACGTTTCGTTACGTTTCGTTACGTTTCGTTACGTTTCGTTACGTTTCGTTACGTTTCGTTACGTTTCGTTACGTTTCGTTACGTTTCGTTACGTTTCGTTACGTTTCGTTACGTTTCGTTACGTTTCGTTACGTTTCGTTACGTTTCGTTACGTTTCGTTACGTTTCGTTACGTTTCGTTACGTTTCGTTACGTTTCGTTACGTTTCGTTACGTTTCGTTACGTTTCGTTACGTTTCGTTACGTTTCGTTACGTTTTCGTTTACGTTTCGTTACGTTTCGTTACGTTTCGTTACGTTTCGTTACGTTTCGTTACGTTTCGTTACGTTTCGTTACGTTTCGTTACGTTTCGTTACGTTTCGTTACGTTTCGTTACGTTTCGTTACGTTTCGTTACGTTTCGTTACGTTTCGTTACGTTTCGTTACGTTTCGTTACGTTTCGTTACGTTTCGTTACGTTTCGTTACGTTTCGTTACGTTTCGTTACGTTTCGTTACGTTTCGTTACGTTTCGTTACGTTTCGTTACGTTTCGTTACGTTTCGTTACGTTTCGTTACGTTTCGTTACGTTTCGTTACGTTTCGTTACGTTTCGTTACGTTTCGTTACGTTTCGTTACGTTTCGTTACGTTTCGTTACGTTTCGTTACGTTTCGTTACGTTTCGTTACGTTTCGTTACGTTTCGTTACGTTTCGTTACGTTTCGTTACGTTTCGTTACGTTTCGTTACGTTTCGTTACGTTTCGTTACGTTTCGTTACGTTTCGTTACGTTTCGTTACGTTTCGTTACGTTTCGTTACGTTTCGTTACGTTTCGTTACGTTTCGTTACGTTTCGTTACGTTTCGTTACGTTTCGTTACGTTTCGTTACGTTTCGTTACGTTTCGTTACGTTTCGTTACGTTTCGTTACGTTTCGTTACGTTTCGTTACGTTTCGTTACGTTTTACGTTTCGTTACGTTTCGTTACGTTTCGTTACGTTTCGTTACGTTTCGTTACGTTTCGTTACGTTTCGTTACGTTTCGTTACGTTTCGTTACGTTTCGTTACGTTTCGTTACGTTTCGTTACGTTTCGTTACGTTTCGTTACGTTTCGTTACGTTTCGTTACGTTTCGTTACGTTTCGTTACGTTTCGTTACGTTTCGTTACGTTTCGTTACGTTTCGTTACGTTTCGTTACGTTTCGTTACGTTTCGTTACGTTTCGTTACGTTTCGTTACGTTTCGTTACGTTTCGTTACGTTTCGTTACGTTTCGTTACGTTTCGTTACGTTTCGTTACGTTTCGTTACGTTTCGTTACGTTTCGTTACGTTTCGTTACGTTTCGTTACGTTTCGTTACGTTTCGTTACGTTTCGTTACGTTTCGTTACGTTTCGTTACGTTTCGTTACGTTTCGTTACGTTTCGTTACGTTTCGTTCGTTACGTTTCGTTACGTTTCGTTACGTTTCGTTACGTTTCGTTACGTTTCGTTACGTTTCGTTACGTTTCGTTACGTTTCGTTACGTTTCGTTACGTTTCGTTACGTTTCGTTACGTTTCGTTACGTTTCGTTACGTTTCGTTACGTTTCGTTACGTTTCGTTACGTTTCGTTACGTTTCGTTACGTTTCGTTACGTTTCGTTACGTTTCGTTACGTTTCGTTACGTTTCGTACGTTTACGTTTCGTTACGTTTCGTTACGTTTCGTTACGTTTCGTTACGTTTCGTTACGTTTCGTTACGTTTCGTTACGTTTCGTTACGTTTCGTTACGTTTCGTTACGTTTCGTTACGTTTCGTTACGTTTCGTTACGTTTCGTTACGTTTCGTTACGTTTCGTTACGTTTCGTTACGTTTCGTTACGTTTCGTTACGTTTCGTTACGTTTCGTTACGTTTCGTTACGTTTCGTTACGTTCTTACGTTACGTTTCGTTACGTTTCGTTACGTTTCGTTACGTTTCGTTACGTTTCGTTACGTTTCGTTACGTTTCGTTACGTTTCGTTACGTTACGTTTCGTTACGTTTCGTTACGTTTCGTTACGTTACGTTTCGTTACGTTTCGTTACGTTTCGTTACGTTTCGTTACGTTGCGTTACGTTTCGTTACGTTTCGTTACGTTTCGTTTCGTTACGTTTCGTTACGTTTCGTTACGTTTCGTACGTTTCGTTACGTTTCGTTACGTTTTCGTTACGTTTCGTTACGTTTCGTTACGTTTCGTTACGTTTCGTTACGTTTCGTTACGTTTCGTTACGTTTCGTTACGTTTCGTTACGTTTCGTTACGTTTCGTTACGTTTCGTTACGTTTCGTTACGTTTCGTTACGTTTCGTTACGTTTCGTTACGTTTCGTTACGTTCGTTACGTTTCGTTACGTTTCGTTACGTTTCGTTAAGTTTCGTTACGTTTCGTTACGTTTCGTTACGTTTCGTTACGTTTCGTTACGTTTCGTTACGTTTCGTTACGTTTCGTTACGTTTCGTTACGTTTCGTTACGTTTCGTTACGTTTCGTTACGTTTCGTTACGTTTCGTTACGTTTCGTTACGTTTCGTTACGTTTCGTTACGTTTCGTTACGTTTCGTTACGTTTCGTTACGTTTCGTTACGTTTCGTTACGTTTCGTTACGTTTCGTTACGTTTCGTTACGTTTCGTTACGTTTCGTTACGTTTCGTTACGTTTCGTTACGTTTCGTTACGTTTCGTTACGTTTCGTTACGTTTCGTTACGTTTCGTTACGTTTCGTTACGTTTCGTTACGTTTCGTTACGTTTCGTTACGTTTCGTTACGTTTCGTTACGTTTCGTTACGTTTCGTTACGTTTCGTTACGTTTCGTTACGTTTCGTTACGTTTCGTTACGTTTCGTTACGTTTCGTTACGTTTCGTTACGTTTCGTTACGTTTCGTTACGTTTCGTTACGTTTCGTTACGTTTCGTTACGTTTCGTTACGTTTCGTTACGTTTCGTTACGTTTCGTTACGTTTCGTTACGTTTCGTTACGTTTCGTTACGTTTCGTTACGTTTCGTTACGTTTCGTTACGTTTCGTTACGTTTCGTTACGTTTCGTTACGTTTCGTTACGTTTCGTTACGTTTCGTTACGTTTCGTTACGTTTCGTTACGTTTCGTTACGTTTCGTTACGTTTCGTTACGTTTCGTCTACGTTTCGTTACGTTTCGTTACGTTTCGTTACGTTTCGTTACGTTCGTTACGTTTCGTTACGTTTCGTTACGTTTCGTTACGTTTCGTTACGTTTCGTTTCGTTACGTTTCGTTACGTTTCGTTACGTTTCGTTACGTTTCGTTACGTTTCGTTACGTTTCGTTACGTTTCGTTACGTTTCGTTACGTTTCGTTACGTTTCGTTACGTTTCGTTACGTTTCGTTACGTTTCGTTACGTTTCGTTACGTTTCGTTACGTTTCGTTACGTTTCGTTACGTTTCGTTTCGTTACGTTTCGTTACGTTTTACGTTACGTTTCGTTACGTTTCGTTACGTTTCGTTACGTTTCGTTACGTTTCGTTACGTTTCGTTACGTTTCGTTACGTTTCGTTACGTTTCGTTACGTTTTACGTTACGTTTCGTTACGTTTCGTTACGTTTCGTTACGTTTCGTTACGTTTCGTTACGTTTCGTTACGTTTCGTTACGTTTCGTTACGTTTCGTTACGTTTCGTTACGTTTCGTTACGTTTCGTTACGTTTCGTTACGTTTCGTTACGTTTCGTTACGTTTCGTTACGTTTCGTTACGTTTCGTTACGTTTCGTTACGTTTCGTTACGTTTCGTTACGTTTCGTTACGTTTCGTTACGTTTCGTTACGTTTCGTTACGTTTTCGTTACGTTTCGTTACGTTTCGTTACGTTTCGTTACGTTTCGTTACGTTTCGTTACGTTTCGTTACGTTTCGTTACGTTTCGTTACGTTTCGTTACGTTTCGTTACGTTTCGTTACGTTTCGTTACGTTTCGTTACGTTTTCGTTACGTTTCGTTACGTTTCGTTACGTTTCGTTACGTTTCGTTACGTTTCGTTACGTTTCGTTACGTTTCGTTACGTTTCGTTACGTTTCGTTACGTTTCGTTACGTTTCGTTACGTTTCGTTACGTTTCGTTACGTTTCGTTACGTTTCGTTACGTTTCGTTACGTTTCGTTACGTTTCGTTACGTTTCGTTACGTTTCGTTACGTTTCGTTACGTTTCGTTACGTTTCGTTTCGTTACGTTTCGTTACGTTTCGTTACGTTTCGTTACGTTTCGTTACGTTTCGTTACGTTTCGTTTCGTTACGTTTCGTTACGTTTCGTTACGTTTCGTTACGTTTCGTTACGTTTCGTTACGTTTCGTTACGTTTCGTTACGTTTCGTTACGTTTCGTTACGTTTCGTTACGTTTCGTTACGTTTCGTTACGTTTCGTTACGTTTCGTTACGTTTCGTTACGTTTCGTTACGTTTCGTTACGTTTCGTTACGTTTCGTTACGTTTCGTTACGTTTCGTTACGTTTCGTTACGTTTCGTTACGTTTCGTTACGTTTCGTTACGTTTCGTTACGTTTCGTTACGTTTCGTTACGTTTCGTTACGTTTCGTTACGTTTCGTTACGTTTCGTTACGTTTCGTTACGTTTCGTTACGTTTCGTTACGTTTCGTTACGTTTCGTTAAGTTTCGTGGCCAAAAGGACCTAAGTCTCGGCGACATGTCACCAGGTGCAAAATGGTCAAAAGGATCTTAGGTAGACAAACGGAAAGATAGACAGACAAAAATACAGATAAAAGGACAAGCAGACGGAAAGAGGAGACAAATATACGGTGAAAGATAAAATCATAGAAATTCGTATAAATTGACATTACATCGCTAAGTAAGTAAACAATGTCAAAATGCTAGGAAGGGGGAAACCAAAAAAGGTATTAACTTTGGAGGAAAAAATACTAAGAAATCATACAGAGAGTAGTGATAGCCTAAGATGATGTAGAAGCCACTGAAGAAGAGGGAGAGCGAAACGTTGAAAAGGGGACAGACATTCGGATATTCGTAGAAAATCATAGACAACCTCCTTAAAATTAATTGATACGAGGATCCAAAAAGGCCTAAACATTGAATAATACTTAGAAATCATGTAGAGAGCAATGCACGTCTAAGATGAAGAACAAAAAACTATTCAAGTAGAAGAAGAAGAGGAAGAGTGAAACGTTGAAAGGTTGATATTCGTAGAAATTTATAGAAAAAAGAATGGAAAATCGTAGAAAGCTTTAAAGAATACACGATGCTGCATTGTCAAAGGGACCGTAGTTGGTTAGTACAATAAATGTAATAATAACCAAGGAGACTTTTCTGGATCTCTGAATATGGGAAGGTAGCAGTCTAAAGTTCAGTATTTGAGAATAAGTCTAAGAAGTCGTGTTGTTATACGATATTATCGTCGTTTTCTTATTACTCACAAGTACAATAAAAATACTCTACGTTCAATGTCGATGGTAAAAAGGTAACAAAATACTAATCGTTTATTATCGTATGTAAACCTGCGCAGTACGTCACTGTTCTATGTCTCGTCGTTTTCTTATTACTTACAAGTACAATAAAAATACTCTACGCTCAATGTCGATGGTAAAAAGGTAACAAAATACTAATCGTTTATTATCGTATGTAAACCTGCGCAGTACGTCACTGTTGTATGTCATTGTCGCAATCTTTATTTAAAAATAAAAACAATAATAATTACAATGTACCATCATCGTATGTACTCCATTATCTTCACATTTAACATTTTCAACCTTAAAAGGGGACAAACATTCATTATTACTGGACATCTTCTGTTTTTCAAGCTGTCAACCTAAAAAAATAAGACATGTGTCATCTGTCACTATTAAAATAACTTTTTTTACTCACATTTTGTTCAGTTTCAGTATTTTTTTGCATCATCTTCTGTCTCGTATGACTCGTTAAATCCAGAAAAAATACCCCATTCATTTTTAGAAAGTAATTATCGATTGCTTTTATATTTAACATTTCTATACATATCTGTCCTAAAAATATGACGTCAGGCATCCATCAGTATTAAAAACGTTTGTACTCACTTTTTCCGTGTATATTTTATTGTTTAATTTCGGTTTTACATCTTCTATCTTAAAAATTATGGTATCTGTCAATAAAAATCCAATAAAAAAGGTCCCATTCTTAGACAGCATCTCTATACCGAAGGTATTTCTTAATTAGAAAGCAATTATCGATTGCTTTTATATTTAGCATTGTTATACATTTATGCCCTAAAAATATATCATCTGTTATCCGTCACTATTAAAAAACGTTTGTACTCACTTTTCCTTCATTATTGACATTTTATTAGGTTCTTTCGTTCGTCCCACTGGTGTAGTAATGAACTACACCAACCCACACCCATACCTTTCGTTTGGCCCGGTGTAAAATCCACTATACCTTCCTGTCGGCGATGTGGTGTACACTGGTGGATATTTTCTCCACCAGGGGCTCGATTCTCGAGTTCATTGGAAAATTTTCCCATGGGAAAAGATTCCACTACTTATATTCCCATGGTAATAGGTTATGCAATTCTCGAACTTGTCGGAATAGACATTCCCATGGAAATAATAGTTTCACGTATGTCTGATATTAAGTTCACGAATATTTCGAAATAACCAATAACATTAAAGATATTTTAAAATTTACTGTTGGTATTATTTGTATTTGTTGTGGTTTTTGGGTAACCGATTACCTGCCGAGCCTCTGCGCTGGAGCAGATGCCGTGCCGAGCAATCGCTAGCTTGACCGAGGACAAGTGAAAATATTCGATTATGTATAATTAAAACTTATCGAGTTATTTTTAGTTTTTCTTTTCACATATTGAAAAAAGAAAAAGTAGCTTTTGTATAGAAGAGCAACGAAAGTTTCGAGAAACTATATATGTATATAAGAAATTCTTTCGTTAACGGAAATAATAAAATTTTCGAAATGGTCTTATTAAATTTACTACAAATTTCTCAATTTGTGTTACCTATTTGCCAGTCCCTTAGCAGCTCCCACAATTTCTAACTAATTTAAGAAAATCAGTTTCTTAGTGAAAGAGAGGTAAAAATAATATACCCACATATGTAAATAAAATAATATCAATTTATAAATACACACAAAACATGTTTTAACTACAATTTCACCAAAAATCCAAGATATCCAATAATCTGTGGTTATGTCTTAGTCTTTCGCGTGGTCTTTCGTCAAATTTTCGACTTTAATGCGCAAACTCTAGTACAATTCCCATTGGAAAACACAATTTCCAATGCTCGCAAGCAGGGGAATATTTTCCCATACTTCTCATTGGAAAATATTCCACCGCTTATGCCGAGAATACGAAAACTGAATTCCCATGGGAAAATTTTATTTTCCCATGGGAATAAAAGTCGAGAATCGACCCCCAGGGAGTCAATTCCCTGCTTACGAGCATTGGAAATTGTGTTTTCCAATGGGAATTGTACTAGATTTTGCGCATTAAAGTCGAAAATTTGACGAAAGACCACGCGAAAGTCTTAGACATAACCAAAGATTATTTGATATCTTGGATTTTTGGTGAAATTGTAGTTAAAACATTTTTTTGGCGTATTTATAGATTGATATTATTTTATTTATGTAGGCATATTATTTTTAATTCTCTTTCACTGAGAAACTGTATAAACTGATATTCCTAAATCATTTAGAAATTGTGGGAGCTGCTAAGGGACTGGCAAATAACACAAATTGAGTGTAGTAAATTTAATAAGACCTTTTCGAAAATTTTATTTTTTCGTTAATGAAAGAATTTCTTAGTTTCTCAAAACTTTCGTTGCTCTTCCATACAAAAGCTACCTTTTCTTTTTTCAACATGAGAAAAGAAAAACTAAGAATAACTCGACAAGTTTTAATTATTATACGTAATCGAATATTTTCACTTATTCCTCAATCATGATAGCGATTGCTCGGCACGGCACCCTGCTCCAGCGCGGAGGCTCGGCAGGTAATCGGATACCCAAAAACCACAACAAATACAAATATTGCCAACAGTAAATTTTAAAATATCTTTAATGTTATTGGTTGTTTCGAAATATTCGTGAACTTAATATCAGACATACGTGAAACTACTATTTCCATGGGAATGTCTATTCCGACACGTTCGAGAATTGCATAACCTATTACCATGGGAATATAAGTAGTGGAATATTTTCCCATGGGAAAATTTTCCAATGATCTCGAGAATCGAGCCCCTGCTATTTAGCAGGAGTGAATTACACTCGACGATGTGTATAAGGAATAAGGAGGAAGTAAATTAGGGTAAATTAGGCATTCCAACGACCTGTCCAAATGGCTACCAGTGGGTAATGACAGTTTAGATATGGCAACCCTGTTGTCATGTTGTCATTAACAGGGTCAGTGATACATATATAGTTATATAGATTGCTCAAAGCTGGTCGTTTACGAGCGGCCATATTGCCTGGCAAATATTTATTAATTTGAATCGGTTTAGCAAAAATGTGTTTTAAAACCAATTTTTAGCCTTTAGATATTTAAACAAAAATAATTGCTTACATTTTTACTTCAAGGCATACGCTTATGTTTATTTTGAAAAATATGGATAATCAATCTATGTAACTATTTATTTCATTGACCTTGTCAAATCACCAGGTCTACAGGGTTGCCATAATTTTGCAATATCATAACCCGTCAAAGCCCACTGCTAGGCATTCAGATTGGAATGCCTAATAAGGTGGTGTAACTGGTGTAATTTACACTGGTGGACACTACACCAATAGCGAACGAAAGAACCTATTGTTTAGTTTCTCATACATATTTTCGCATCATCTTCTGTCTCGTATGACTCGTTAAATCCAGTAAAAAAACCCATTCATTTTCAGAAAGTAATTATTGATTGCTTTTATATTTAGCACATTTTATTGTTTAGTTTTTCATACATATTTTCGCATCATCTTCTGTCTCGTATGACTCGTTAAATTCAGTAAAAAGGCATTTTCAGAAAGTAATTATTGATTGCTTTTATATTTAACATTTCTATACATTTCTGCCCTAAAAATATGACATCTGTCATCTGTCACTATTAAAAAACGTTTGTACTCACTTTTTTCGTATATTATTATTTAGTTTCAGTATTTTTTGCCTCATCTTCTGTCTCGTATGACTCGTTAAATCCAATAAAAAGGCATTGTAGAATAGTATATTATGCAACGATCATGTGTAATGATGGTTATTAATACACGAGCATTAACCGGGATACGAAACGAGCCAAAGGCGAGTTTCGTATGGTTTATGCGAGTGTTTTAATAACCATTACATGAGAGTTGCATACGCTATTTTTTCTACACCCGATAAATAATCAAGACCTATAAATATTCTATTTATATTGGCATTGAACACAATAACAGTAATTACTCGTATTTCTATAAAAAATTCTACAAAATTGTAATTAATGGTATTACCTTGGGTATTGGTATTACCACAGATTTTTGGGGCAAAATATTTTGTACTGCATTTTCTCCTTTCTCCGATATGTGTGGAGGAGTCTTCTATATCGCTGATATCAGACATTTTAATATTATAATTATCGAAGTTTAGCTATCTACGAAAATTTAATACGTTTTGACAACTAAAACAATTACATAGGAATTTAGGACAAACGTCAAACATCATGCTTGATTGAAAAATTGTAGGTTTCTATTGATTAAAAATCTGTATCATAATGAAAAATCTGTATCATAATGGATATCATTATGAAACGGATTATGGGCATATAAGTGCATTATTATAATACGGGTGTAGAAAAAGTAATTATCGATTGTTTTTATATTTAGCATTTGTATAAATTTTTTCGTTTTTTCAACCTGAAAATATGGCATCTGTCATTAAATCCAATAATAAAAATATGATATCTGTCATTAAATCGAATAAAAAAATACTACTTACATTTTGTCCTAAAAATATGACATCATGACATCTGTAGCTAAATCCGCTTAATATCATTAACAATATGCTAATTTATACAGAATTATCTTATTACTTCCATTTATTTTTTGGTTTGTTTTCCATTACAACCTATTTTTACCCTAAAAACAATATATCTGTTATTAAATCCAACAATATTAAAACTTTTGTACTCACACACATTTTCGTTTTGTTTTAAAATATTTCTATATAATAATTATCGCTGAGACGTTGTTCAAAGCAATATTATCATTTCTTGCGGTTACATATCCTGTAAAAAACCCGACATATTGTTAGATATCTACGATGTATTATGAGACAAAAATATATATACAGGGAAATATCTATCTAAAAGTATACACAGTGTAATAAAATATCTGAAAATATCTGTAGACAAACTCTTATTTACTTTTTGTACGACTAATTCTAATGTTAGATTTCATTTAAAGTACAAGTATATTTTTTCTACGGTCAATGCTAAGTTTTCATTCAACAAGCTCATGCGATATGAAGAGTATGAAGGAATTATACGAGAATATTTATAACAAAACATGGAGCTTAAATCATATAAAATGACAGATGCATCTTCAAGTACCATTGTCAAAAAAGTCTATATTTACTAGAACATTTTTTCGCAGGAAGTCACTAACGTAAAACAGAATCCTTCCTGGTATAAAATCATAAAAGATAAGTTATGCAGCATCCTCATCGTAAACATCATCCTACATATATTAATGATGTGACACAATTTATTTAGATTAAAACGGTTATGCTGTAACATTAGTACCATTCATATCAAATCCAGCGGCTTATCAAGAGTTATTTAGATCTACTGTTATGATAACTTTAATATAATTTTTCGAACTTCATATTAAAGATGTACTACGACAGTGAAAAGTCAGCCTACCGAAATCTGTTGAAGAAGCCTCTAGAGAGACTCTATGAACAAAGAAAAGGGGACATAGAAGAAGCGTCTAAAGAATCGATGATGAAAAAAGTGAAATAAATCGATAGAGAAGAACAAGCACAATAACTGTCACACCATCAAGATACATCGAGTCAGCCTACCGAAATCTGATGAAGAAGCCTCTAGAGAGACTCTATTAACAAAGAAAGTGGGACATAGAAGAAGCGTCTAAAGATTTGATGATGAAAAAGTGAAATAAAATCGATAAAAAAGCACAATCGCAATACCTGTCACACCAACAAGGTACACCGAGTACCATTCTCATGATGGAATAATTTTGGGTATTTCGTGAAAACTATCTAATAGTATTTAATATTACTGTCTACTAAATGGTAGATGCTTTAGATTATTCAATGAATAATAACAGATTTTAAATTGAGTTATACAGATACGAGAATATTTGTAGTAAAAGTATGATAAAAGTCTTAAGATGTTTAACTAAACTTATCAGAGAAAATACTGAAGCATAAAAAATGAAAGAAGCTGCCGAAAGCTAAAGAAGATGGCTGAGCCAACGACCTCAAAAATCGACTAGAAAACCGTTTCAGAGACCTCTGAAGACGTCTAAAGATATCTAAAGACATCTGAAGAATGTATCTCAAGACATCTGGAACACGTCTGAAGACATCTGAAGACCGTTTCAGAAGACACCTGAAGAGCTCTGAAGAACGTTTCTAAAGACCTCTGAAGAAAGTTTCAGAAGATATCTAAAGACATCTGAAGGCGTCTAAAGAGGAATCGAACACCGTAAAAGGACACAGTATAAATTAGGAAGACGTCTAAAGATATCTAAAGACATCTGAAGAATGTATCTCAAGACATCTGGAACACGTCTGAAAACATCTGAAGACCGTTTCAGAAGACACCTGAAGAGCTCTGAAGAACGTTTCTAAAGACCTCTGAAGAACGTTTCAGAAGATATCTAAAGACATCTGAAGACGTCTAAAGAGGAATCGAACACCGTAAAAGGACACAGTATAAATTAGTGTGTTTACCTCAAAAATACAATGGATTTTATAAAGATGACTGAAGACCTATCTAAAGAGGAGTCGAACACCGTAAAAGGACACAGTATAAATTAGTGTGTTGCCTCAAAAATACAATAGATTTTATAAAGATGAATGAAGACCTGTCTAAAGAGGAGTCGAACACCATTAAACTCTGTGAAACAAATAGATGAAGTACCGTAAAACAGAATGCTTCGTAAAAATGCCTGCAGAATAACATTTCAAAACATTCAATTACCTTAAAAAAATATATTTATTGTAATAAGAAAGCCATTAACGTAATGCAGCATCTTCATCGTAAATATCATCCTACATATTTTAAAGGTGTGACACCATTTATTTAGATTGAAACGGTTATACTGTAACATTAGTATCATTCACATCAAATACAGCGGTATATCAAGATAACTCTTAATATAATTTTTCGAGCTTCATATCAAAGATGTACTACGGCAGTGAAAAGTCAGCCTACCGAAATCTGCTGAAGAAGCCTCTAGAGAGACTATATGAATAAAGAAAATGAGGCATAGAAGAAGCGTCTAAAGAATCGATGATGAAAAGATATGAGAATATTTGTAGTAAAAGTATGATAAAAGTCTTAAGATGTTTATCCACGATTAAAGCTCATGGAATCAATACCGGTATCAATATCGGTGTCAAAAGGCAATGATCTTAAAATTACTTGTAATATTCATCTGACATAGATTCGACGTCTAGATGAGAGACAAGTTTTTGTATACATTTCAGTAAAAAACGACACTTTGTAATAAAATAAAGCATACTATTTTTTCTGTTAACATTGCTAATAAAGTAAATATTCATTCAACAAATCTCTATCAACAGAGATATGAAGAGTATGAAGAACTTCTTTGCGATTACTTGTAACAAAGCATGGCGAGTATATTAAATTATATGAACTACATCATTGTCAAAAGGACAGGTCTATATCTTATTTACTAGTACATTTTTTCGCAGGAAGTCATTAGCGTAAAACATAAGCATTTATATCAATACAGGCGGTATACCAGCATTTTTATTCGAAAGTATTTTTATGATATAATGAAATTGTTAAGTTATATTTCTCGTAATAAGCCAGACAGCATCCTTTACAAATCAGTGGTGTTCTAACGTTCATTTAGAATCAAAGGATATTTTTTAATGTAAGAAATATTAGAGTAAAGGTACATTCACCAATGTTGTGACAGTATCCTTCATACCTAAGCCAATGGAAAATTACCATTTAAAAATTCAATAATATTCAAACTTGTTGAAATATCAGCTAAATACATTTCACAAAACTCTAAATAATATTTTTCTACTACTAAATTTAAACAGATACACTGGATATTAAGTAAAGTCTTTTGTAAATCAACTATATAATGAAAAACTAATTCCAATTGCTAGGTAAAAACGAGGTGATTCAGAGTTCTTAACAGTTATTAAATTTTAATGTTAAATAGCTACAAAAGATGATTTTGTAGCAAAATTATACAAAGGAACTGGGAAGGTCGGTACACCGTGAAAAAGAAAATTAATGACGTCATTTACCGAATTGTCAAGGCTCCCAGAGGGGACCATACTGAAGATTGCGGGTACGACCATGGGGTTCCCTCTGGGAGCCTTGACAATTCGGTAAATGACGTCATTAATTTTCTTTTTCACGGTGTACGGACCTTCCCAGTTCCTTTGTATAATTTTGCTACAAAATCATCTTTTGTAGCTATTTAACATTAAAATTTAATAAATGTTAAGAACTCTGAATCACCTCGTTTTTACCTAGCAATTGGAATTCGTTTTTCATTATATAGTTGATTTACAAAAGACTTTACTTAATATCCAGTGTATCTGTTTAAATTTAGTAGTAGAAAAATATTATTTAGAGTTTTGTGAAATGTATTTAGCTGATATGTCAACAAGTTTGAATATTATTGAATTTTTAAATGGTAATTTTCCATTGGCTTAGGTATGAAGGATACTGTCACAACATTGGTGAATGTACCTTTACTCTAATATTTCTTACATTAAAAAATATCCTTTGATTCTAAATGAACGTTAGAACACCACTGATTTGTAAAGGATGCTGTCTGGCTTATTACGAGAAATATAACTTAACAATTTCATTATATCATAAAAATACTTTCGAATAAAAATGCTGGTATACCGCCTGTATTGATATAAATGCTTATGTTTTACGCTAATGACTTCCTGCGAAAAAATGTACTAGTAAATAAGATATAGACCTGTCCTTTTGACAATGATGTAGTTCATATAATTTAATATACTCGCCATGCTTTGTTACAAGTAATCGCAAAGAAGTTCTTCATACTCTTCATATCTCTGTTGATAGAGATTTGTTGAATGAATATTTACTTTATTAGCAATGTTAACAGAAAAAATAGTATGCTTTATTTTATTACAAAGTGTCGTTTTTTACTGAAATGTATACAAAAACTTGTCTCTCATCTAGACGTCGAATCTATGTCAGATGAATATTACAAGTAATTTTAAGATCATTGCCTTTTGACACCGATATTGATACCGGTATTGAATCCATGAGCTTTAATCGTGGAAAAACATCTTAAGACTTTTATCATACTTTTACTACAAATATTCTCATATCTTTTCATCATCGATTCTTTAGACGCTTCTTCTATGCCTCATTTTCTTTATTCATATAGTCTCTCTAGAGGCTTCTTCAGCAGATTTCGGTAGGCTGACTTTTCACTGCCGTAGTACATCTTTGATATGAAGCTCGAAAAATTATATTAAGAGTTATCTTGATATACCGCTGTATTTGATGTGAATGATACTAATGTTACAGTATAACCGTTTCAATCTAAATAAATGGTGTCACACCTTTAAAATATGTAGGATGATATTTACGATGAAGATGCTGCATTACGTTAATGGCTTTCTTATTACAATAAATATATTTTTTTAAGGTAATTGAATGTTTTGAAATGTTATTCTGCAGGCATTTTTACGAAGGATTCTGTTTTATGGTACTTCATCTATTTGTTTCACAGAGTTTAATGGTGTTCGACTCCTCTTTAGACAGGTCTTCATTCATCTTTATAAAATCTATTGTATTTTTGAGGCAACACACTAATTTATACTGTGTCCTTTTACGGTGTTCGACTCCTCTTTAGATAGGTCTTCAGTCATCTTTATAAAATCTATTGTATTTTTGAGGTAAACACACTAATTTATACTGTGTCCTTTTACGGTGTTCGATTCCTCTTTAGACGTCTTCAGATGTCTTTAGATATCTTCTGAGACGTTCTTCAGAGGTCTTTAGAAACGTTCTTCAGAGCTCTTCAGGTGTCTTCTGAAACGGTCTTCAGATGTCTTCAGACATGGTCCAGATGTCTTGAGATACATTCTTTAGATGTCTTTAGATATCTTTAGACGTCTTCAGAGGTCTCCTGAAACGGTTTTTTAGTCGATTTTTGAGGTCGTCGGCTCAGCCATCTTCTTTAGCTTTTGGCAGCTTCTTTCATTTTTTATGCTTCAGTATTTTCTCTGATAAGTTTAGTTAAACATCTTAAGACTTTTATCATACTTTTACTACAAATATTCTCATATCTTTTCATCATCGATTCTTTAGACGCTTCTTCTATGTCTCATTTTCTTTATTCATAGAGTCTCTCTAGAGGCTTCTTCAGCAGATTTCGGTAGGCTGACTTTTCACTGTCGTAGTACATCTTTGATATGAAGCTCGAAAAATTATATCAAGAGTTATCTTGATATACCGTTGTATTTGATGTGAATGATACTAATGTTACAGTATAACCGTTTCAATCTAAATAAATGGTGTCACACCTTTAATATATGTAGGATGATATTTACGATGAAGATGCTGCATTACGTTAATGGCTTTCTTATTACAATAAATATATCTTTTTAAGGTAATTGAATGTTTTGAAATGTTATTCTGCAGGCATTTCTACGAAGGATTATGTTTTACGGTACTTCATCTATTTGTTTCACAGAGTTTAAAAAGTTCAATTATTTTCTATCAACTTCCATTTTCTTCAGGGAGTTATACTTTTTTCGTATACGTCTAAGTTCTACAATTTTTCATTTACGTGCTGTATCCGACATCTTTGTAAAATCTAATGTATTTTTGTGGTAACACACTAATTTATACTGTGGTGTTTTATGGTCTTCGACTCCTCTTCAGTCGTCTTCAGAAGTCTTCAGTCATCTTTATAAAATCTATTGTATTTTTGAGTCAACACACTAATTTATACTGTGTCCTTTTACGGTGTTCGACTCCTCTTTAGACAGGTCTTCATTCATCTTTATAAAATCTATTGTATTTTTGAGGCAACACACTAATTTATACTGTGTCCTTTTACGGTGTTCGACTCCTCTTTAGACAGGTCTTCAGTCATCTTTATAAAATCTACTGTATTTTTGAGGTAACACACTAATTTATACTGTGTCCTTTTACGGTGTTCGATTCCTCTTTAGACGTCTTCAGATGTCTTTAGATATCTTCTGAAACGTTCTTCAGAGGTCTTTAGAAACGTTCTTCAGAGCTCTTTAGGTGTCTTCTGAAACGGTCTTCAGATGTTTTCAGACGTGTTCCAGATGTCTTGAGATACATTCTTCAGATGTCTTTAGATATCTTTAGACGTCTTCCTAATTTATACTGTGTCCTTTTACGGTGTTCGATTCCTCTTTAGACGCCTTCAGATGTCTTTAGATATCTTCTGAAACTTTCTTCAGAGGTCTTTAGAAACGTTCTTCAGAGCTCTTCAGGTGTCTTCTGAAACGGTCTTCAGATGTCTTCAGACGTGTTCCAGATGTATTGAGATACATTCTTCAGATGTCTTTAGATATCTTTAGACGTCTTCAGAGGTCTCTGAAACGGTTTTCTAGTCGATTTTTGAGGTCGTTGGCTCAGCCATCTTCTTTAGCTTTCGGCAGCTTCTTTCATTTTTTATGCTTCAGTATTTTCTCTGATAAGTTTAGTTAAACATCTTAAGACTTTTATCATACTTTTACTACAAATATTCTCGTATCTGTATAACTCAATTTAAAATCTGTTATTATTCATTGAATAATCTAAAGCATCTACCATTTAGTAGACAGTAATATTAAATACTATTAGATAGTTTTCACGAAACACCCAAAATTATTCCATCATGAGAATGGTACTCGGTGTACCTTGTTGGTGTGACAGGTATTGCGATTGTGCTTTTTTATCGATTTTATTTCACTTTTTCATCATCGAATTTTTAGACGCTTCTTCTATGTCCCACTTTCTTTGTTAATAGAGTCTCTCTAGAGGCTTCTTCATCAGATTTCGGTAGGCTGACTCGATGTATCTTGATGGTGTGACAGTTATTGTGCTTGTTCTTCTCTATCGATTTATTTCACTTTTTTCATCATCGATTCTTTAGACGCTTCTTCTATGTCCCCTTTTCTTTGTTCATAGAGTCTCTCTAGAGGCTTCTTCAACAGATTTCGGTAGGCTGACTTTTCACTGTCGTAGTACATCTTTAATATGAAGTTCGAAAAATTATATTAAAGTTATCATAACAGTAGATCTAAATAACTCTTGATAAGCCGCTGGATTTGATATGAATGGTACTAATGTTACAGCATAACCGTTTTAATCTAAATAAATTGTGTCACATCATTAATATATGTAGGATGATGTTTACGATGAGGATGCTGCATAACTTATCTTTTATGATTTTATACCAGGAAGGATTCTGTTTTACGTTAGTGACTTCCTGCGAAAAAATGTTCTAGTAAATATAGACTTTTTGGACAATGGTACTTGAAGATGCATCTGTCATTTTATATGATTTAAGCTCCATATTTTGTTATAAATATTCTCGTATAATTCCTTCATACTCTTCATATCGCATGAGCTTGTTGAATGAAAACTTAGCATTGACCGTAGAAAAATATACTTGTACTTTAAATGAAATCTAACATTAGAATTAGTCGTACAAAAAGTAAATAAGAGTTTGCCTACAGATATTTTCTTTTCTTTTTCTTATTTTTGATGTTTTCAAAACGTATGTATTTAAAACATTTTCGTTAGCCTTTATAATTAATTTTTTTATTACACTGTGTATACTTTTAGATAGATATTTCCCTGTATATATATTTTTGTCTCATAATACATCGTAGATATCTAACAATATGTTGGGTTTTTTACAGGATATGTAACCGCAAGAAATGATAATATTGCTTTGAACAACGTCTCAGCGATAATTATTATATAGAAATATTTTAAAACAAAACGAAAATGTGTGTGAGTACAAAAGTTTTAATATTGTTGGATTTAATAACAGATATATTGTTTTTAGGGTAAAAATAGGTTGTAATGGAAAACAAACCAAAAAATAAATGGAAGTAATAAGATAATTCTGTATAAATTAGCATATTGTTAATGATATTAAGCGGATTTAGCTACAGATGTCATGATGTCATATTTTTAGGACAAAATGTAAGTAGTATTTTTTTATTCGATTTAATGACAGATATCATATTTCTATTATTGGATTTAATGACAGATGCCATATTTTCAGGTTGAAAAAACGAAAAAATTTATACAAATGCTAAATATAAAAACAATCGATAATTACTTTCTACAATGCCTTTTTATTGGATTTAACGAGTCATACGAGACAGAAGATGAGGCAAAAAATACTGAAACTAAATAATAATATACGAAAAAAGTGAGTACAAACGTTTTTTAATAGTGACAGATGACAGATGTCATATTTTTAGGGCAGAAATGTATAGAAATGCTAAATATAAAAGCAATCAATAATTACTTTCTGAAAATGCCTTTTTACTGGATTTAACGAGTCATACGAGACAGAAGATGATGCGAAAATATGTACGAGAAACTAAACAATAAAATGTGCTAAATATAAAAGCAATCAATAGCTTTGTTCGCGGTAAGAATCCTAAATCGAATTATTACTAACAGTAACGATTTCGCAGGCGTAGTAGTTAAAAAGCGTTCGCGGAACAAAAAGAACTGAACTATTGGTTCTATCCTGCGTTCGAGGTAAAATAATTATTGGTTTTGAACCGCTTGTCTATACCTGAAACACCGAAATATAATAGGGATTGCGCGTGCGGTAAAAATTCAGAATTGATAATGATTCGGGAATGTGCTCAAAGTATGAATTAGTAATTCTGAATCAATTCAGGATTGTTACCGCGAACGAAGCAAATAATTACTTTCTGAAAATGAATGGGTTTTTTTACTGGATTTAACGAGTCATACGAGACAGAAGATGATGCGAAAATATGTATGAGAAACTAAACAATAGGTTCTTTCGTTCGCTATTGGTGTAGTGTCCACCAGTGTAAATTACACCAGTTACACCACCTTATTTACCCTAATTTACTTCCTCCTTATTCCTTATACACATCGTCGAGTGTAATTCACTCCTGCTAAATAGCAGGGGCTTGATTCTCGAGATCATTGGAAAATTTTCCCATGGGAAAATATTCCACTACTTATATTCCCATGGTAATAGGTTATGCAATTCTCGAACGTGTCGGAATAGACATTCCCATGGAAATAGTAGTTTCACGTATGTCTGATATTAAGTTCACGAATATTTCGAAACAACCAATAACATTAAAGATATTTTAAAATTTACTGTTGGCAATATTTGTATTTGTTGTGGTTTTTGGGTATCCGATTACCTGCCGAGCCTCCGCGCTGGAGCAGGGTGCCGTGCCGAGCAATCGCTATCATGATTGAGGAATAAGTGAAAATATTCGATTACGTATAATAATTAAAACTTGTCGAGTTATTCTTAGTTTTTCTTTTCTCATGTTGAAAAAAGAAAAGGTAGCTTTTGTATGGAAGAGCAACGAAAGTTTTGAGAAACTAAGAAATTCTTTCATTAACGAAAAAATAAAATTTTCGAAAAGGTCTTATTAAATTTACTACACTCAATTTGTGTTATTTGCCAGTCCCTTAGCAGCGCCCACAATTTCTAAATGATTTAGGAATATCAGTTTATACAGTTTCTCAGTGAAAGAGAATTAAAAATAATATGCCTACATAAATAAAATAATATCAATCTATAAATACGCCAAAAAAATGTTTTAACTACAATTTCACCAAAAATCCAAGATATCAAATAATCTTTGGTTATGTCTAAAACTTTCGCGTGGTCTTTCGTCAAATTTTCGACTTTAATGCGCAAAATCTAGTACAATTCCCATTGGAAAACACAATTTCCAATGCTCGTAAGCAGGGGAATATTTTCCCATACTTTTCATTGGAAAATATTCCACCGATTATGTCAAGAATACGAAAACTGAATTCCCATGGGAAAATTTTATTTTCCCATGGGAATAAAAGTCGAGAATTGACCCCCAGGGGGTCGATTCTCGACTTTTATTCCCATGGGAAAATAAAATTTTCCCATGGGAATTCAGTTTTCGTATTCTCGGCATAAGCGGTGGAATATTTTCCAATGAGAAGTATGGGAAAATATTCCCCTGCTTACGAGCATTGGAAATTGTGTTTTCCAATGGGAATTGTACTAGAGTTTGCGCATTAAAGTCGAAAATTTGACGAAAGACCACGCGAAAGACTAAGACATAACCAAAGATTATTGAATATCTTGGATTTTTGGTAAAATTAGAGTTAAAACATTTTTTTGGTGTATTTATAAATTGATATTATTTTATTTATGTGGGTATATTATTGTTACCTCTCTTTCACTAAGAAACTGATTTTCTTAAATTAGTTAGAAATTGCGGGAGCTGCTAAGGGACTGGCAAATGTAACACAAATTGAGAAATTTGTAGTAAATTTAATAAGACCTTTTCGAAAATTTTATTATTTCCGTTAACGAAAGAATTTCTTAGTTTCTCGAAACTTTCGTTGCTCTTCTATACAAAAGCTACTTTTTATTTTTTCAATATGTGAAAAGAAAAACTAAAAATAACTCGATAAGTTTTAATTATACATAATCGAATATTATCCTCGGTCATGCTAGTGATTGCTCGGCACGGCATCTGCTCCAGCGCAGAGGCTCGGCAGGTAATCGGTTACCCAAAAACCACAACAAATACAAATAATACCAACAGTAAATTTTAAAATATCTTTAATGTTATTGGTTATTTCGAAATATTCGTGAACTTAATATCAGACATACGGGAAACTATTATTTCCATGGGAATGTCTATTCCGACAAGTTCGAGAATTGCATAACCTATTACCATGGGAATATAAGTAGTGGAATCTTTTCCCATGGGAAAATTTTCCAATGAACTCGAGAATCGAGCCCCTGGTGGAGAAAATATCCACCAGTGTACACCACATCGCCGACAGGAAGGTATAGTGGATTTTACACCGGGCCAAACGAAAGGTATGGGTGTGGGTTGGTGTAGTTCATTACTACACCAGTGGGACGAACGAAAGAACCTAATAAAATGTCAATAATGAAGGAAAAGTGAGTACAAACGTTTTTTAATAGTGACGGATAACAGATGATATATTTTTAGGGCATAAATGTATAACAATGCTAAATATAAAAGCAATCGATAATTGCTTTCTAATTAAGAAATACCTTCGGTATAGAGATGCTGTCTAAGAATGGGACCTTTTTTATTGGATTTTTATTGACAGATACCATAATTTTTAAGATAGAAGATGTAAAACCGAAATTAAACAAAATATACACGGAAAAAGTGAGTACAAACGTTTTTAATACTGATGGATGCCTGACGTCATATTTTTAGGACAGATATGTATAGAAATGTTAAATATAAAAGCAATCGATAATTACTTTCTAAAAATGAATGGGGTATTTTTTCTGGATTTAACGAGTCATACGAGACAGAAGATGATGCAAAAAAATACTGAAACTGAACAAAATGTGAGTAAAAAAAGTTATTTTAATAGTGACAGATGACACATGTCTTATTTTTTTAGGTTGACAGCTTGAAAAACAGAAGATGTCCAGTAATAATGAATGTTTGTCCCCTTTTAAGGTTGAAAATGTTAAATGTGAAGATAATGGAGTACATACAATGATGGTACATTGTAATTATTATTGTTTTTATTTTTAAATAAAGATTGCGACAATGACATACAACAGTGACGTACTGCGCAGGTTTACATACGATAATAAACGATTAGTATTTTGTTACCTTTTTACCATCGACATTGAGCGTAGAGTATTTTTATTGTACTTGTTAAGTAATAAGAAAACGACGAGACATAGAACAGTGACGTACTGCGCAGGTTTACATACGATAATAAACGATTAGTATTTTGTTACCTTTTTACCATCGACATTGAACGTAGAGTATTTTTATTGTACTTGTGAGTAATAAGAAAACGACGATAATATCGTATAACAACACGACTTCTTAGACTTATTCTCAAATACTGAACTTTAGACTGCTACCTTCCCATATTCAGAGATCCAGAAAAGTCTCCTTGGTTATTACATTTATTGTACTAACCAACTACGGTCCCTTTGACAATGCAGCAGCGTGTATTCTTTAAAGCTTTCTACGATTTTCCATTCTTTTTTCTATAAATTTCTACGAATATCAACCTTTCAACGTTTCACTCTTCCTCTTCTTCTTCTACTTGAATAGTTTTTTGTTCTTCATCTTAGACGTGCATTGCTCTCTACATGATTTCTAAGTATTATTCAATGTTTAGGCCTTTTTGGATCCTCGTATCAATTAATTTTAAGGAGGTTGTCTATGATTTTCTACGAATATCCCAATGTCTGTCCCCTTTTCAACGTTTCGCTCTCCCTCTTCTTCAGTGGCTTCTATATCATCTTAGGCTATCACTACTCTCTGTATGATTTCTTAGTATTTTTTCCTCCAAAGTTAATACCTTTTTTGGTTTCCCCCTTCCTAGCATTTTGACATTGTTTACTTACTTAGCGATGTAATGTCAATTTATACGAATTTCTATGA
Organism: Psylliodes chrysocephalus; assembly: GCA_927349885.1. Classification (NCBI taxonomy): domain Eukaryota; kingdom Metazoa; phylum Arthropoda; class Insecta; order Coleoptera; family Chrysomelidae; genus Psylliodes; species Psylliodes chrysocephalus. The sequence goes on from OV651823.1 coordinate 41,350,963, forward strand.
TTTTATCTTTCACCGTATATTTGTCTCCTCTTTCCGTCTACCCGTCCTTTTATCTGTATTTTTGTCTGTCTATCTTTCCGTTTGTCTACCTAAGATCCTTTTGACCATTTTGCACCTGGTGACATGTCGCCGAGACTTAGGTCCTTTTGGCCACGAAACTTAACGAAACGTAACGAAACGAAACGAAACGTAACGAAACGTAACGAAACGTAACGAAACGTAACGAAACGAAACGTAACGAAACGTAACGAAACGTAACGAAACGAAACCTAACGAAACGTAACGAAACGTAACGAAACGTAACGAAACGTAACGAAACGTAACGAAACGTAACGAAACGAAACGTAACGAAACGTAACGAAACGTAACGAAACGTAACGAAACGTAACGAAACGTAACGAAACGTAACGAAACGTAACGAAACGTAACGAAACGTAACGAAACGTAACGAAACGTAACGAAACGTAACGAAACGTAACGAAACGAAACGAAACGTAACGAAACGTAACGAAACGTAACGAAACGTAACGAAACGTAACGAAACGTAACGAAACGTAACGAAACGTAACGAAACGTAACGAAACGTAACGAAACGTAACGAAACGTAACGAAACGTAACGAAACGTAACGAAACGTAACGAAACGTAACGAAACGTAACGAAACGTAACGAAACGTAACGAAACGTAACGAAACGTAACGAAACGTAACGAAACGTAACGAAACGTAACGAAACGTAACGAAACGTAACGAAACGTAACGAAACGTAACGAAACGTAACGAAACGTAACGAAACGTAACGAAACGTAACGAAACGTAACGAAACGTAACGAAACGTAACGAAACGTAACGAAACGTAACGAAACGTAACGAAACGTAACGAAACGTAACGAAACGTAACGTAACGAAACGTAACGAAACGTAACGAAACGTAACGAAACGTAACGAAACGTAACGAAACGTAACGAAACGTAACGAAACGTAACGAAACGTAACGAAACGAAACGTAACGAAACGTAACGAAACGTAACGAAACGTAACGAAACGTAACGAAACGTAACGAAACGTAACGAAACGTAACGAAACGTAACGAAACGTAACGAAACGTAACGAAACGTAACGAAACGTAACGAAACGTAACGAAACGTAACGAAACGTAACGAAACGTAACGAAACGTAACGAAACGTAACGAAACGTAACGAAACGTAACGAAACGTAACGAAACGTAACGAAACGTAACGAAACGTAACGAAACGTAACGAAACGTAACGAAACGTAACGAAACGTAACGAAACGTAACGAAACGTAACGAAACGTAACGAAACGTAACGAAACGTAACGAAACGTAACGAAACGTAACGAAACGTAACGAAACGTAACGAAACGTAACGAAACGTAACGAAACGTAACGAAACGTAACGTAACGAAACGTAACGAAACGTAACGAAACGTAACGAAACGTAACGAAACGTAACGAAACGTAACGAAACGTAACGAAACGTAACGAAACGTAACGAAACGTAACGAAACGTAACGAAACGTAACGAAACGTAACGAAACGTAACGAAACGTAACGAAACGTAACGAAACGTAACGAAACGTAACGAAACGTAACGAAACGTAACGAAACGTAACGAAACGTAACGAAACGTAACGAAACGTAACGAAACGAAACGTAACGAAACGTAACGAAACGTAACGAAACGTAACGAAACGTAACGAAACGTAACGAAACGTAACGAAACGTAACGAAACGTAACGAAACGTAACGAAACGTAACGAAACGTAACGAAACGTAACGAAACGTAACGAAACGTAACGAAACGTAACGAAACGTAACGAAACGTAACGAAACGTAACGAAACGTAACGAAACGTAACGAAACGTAACGAAACGTAACGAAACGTAACGAAACGTAACGAAACGTAACGAAACGTAACGAAACGTAACGAAACGTAACGAAACGTAACGAAACGTAACGAAACGTAACGAAACGTAACGAAACGTAACGAAACGTAACGAAACGTAACGAAACGTAACGAAACGTAACGAAACGTAACGAAACGTAACGAAACGTAACGAAACGTAACGAAACGTAACGAAACGTAACGAAACGTAACGAAACGTAACGAAACGTAACGAAACGTAACGAAACGTAACGAAACGTAACGAAACGTAACGAAACGTAACGAAACGTAACGAAACGTAACGAAACGTAACGAAACGTAACGAAACGTAACGAAACGTAACGAAACGTAACGAAACGTAACGAAACGTAACGAAACGTAACGAAACGTAACGAAACGTAACGAAACGTAACGAAACGTAACGAAACGTAACGAAACGTAACGAAACGTAACGAAACGTAACGAAACGTAACGAAACGTAACGAAACGTAACGAAACGTAACGAAACGTAACGAAACGTAACGAAACGTAACGAAACGTAACGAAACGTAACGAAACGTAACGAAACGTAACGAAACGTAACGAAACGTAACGAAACGTAACGAAACGTAACGAAACGTAACGAAACGTAACGAAACGTAACGAAACGTAACGAAACGTAACGAAACGTAACGAAACGTAACGAAACGTAACGAAACGTAACGAAACGTAACGAAACGTAACGAAACGTAACGAAACGTAACGAAACGTAACGAAACGTAACGAAACGTAACGAAACGTAACGAAACGTAACGAAACGTAACGAAACGTAACGAAACGTAACGAAACGTAACGAAACGTAACGAAACGTAACGAAACGTAACGAAACGTAACGAAACGTAACGAAACGTAACGAAACGTAACGAAACGTAACGAAACGTAACGAAACGTAACGAAACGTAACGAAACGTAACGAAACGTAACGAAACGTAACGAAACGTAACGAAACGTAACGAAACGAAACGTAACGAAACGTAACGAAACGTAACGAAACGTAACGAAACGTAACGAAACGTAACGAAACGTAACGAAACGTAACGAAACGAACGAAACGTAACGAAACCTAACGAAACGTAACGAAACGTAACGAAACGTAACGAAACGTAACGAAACGTAACGAAACGTAACGAAACGTAACGAAACGTAACGAAACGTAACGAAACGTAACGAAACGTAACGAAACGTAACGAAACGTAACGAAACGTAACGAAACGTAACGAAACGTAACGAAACGTAACGAAACGTAACGAAACGTAACGAAACGTAACGAAACGTAACGAAACGTAACGAAACGTAACGAAACGTAACGAAACGTAACGAAACGTAACGAAACGTAACGAAACGTAACGAAACGTAACGAAACGTAACGAAACGTAACGAAACGTAACGAAACGTAACGAAACGTAACGAAACGTAACGAAACGTAACGAAACGTAACGAAACGTAACGAAACGTAACGAAACGTAACGAAACGTAACGAAACGTAACGAAACGTAACGAAACGTAACGAAACGTAACGAAACGTAACGAAACGTAACGAAACGTAACGAAACGTAACGAAACGTAACGAAACGTAACGAAACGTAACGAAACGTAACGAAACGTAACGAAACGTAACGAAACGTAACGAAACGTAACGAAACGTAACGAAACGTAACGAAACGTAACGAAACGTAACGAAACGTAACGAAACGTAACGAAACGTAACGAAACGTAACGAAACGTAACGAAACGTAACGAAACGTAACGAAACGTAACGAAACGTAACGAAACGTAACGAAACGTAACGAAACGTAACGAAACGTAACGAAACGTAACGAAACGTAACGAAACGTAACGAAACGTAACGAAACGTAACGAAACGTAACGAAACGTAACGAAACGAAACGAAAAACGTAACGAAACGTAGCGAAACGTAAAGAAACGTAACCAAACGAAACGTAACGAAACGAAACGACGTCACAGATTCCCAGACCGTCGGATTCCCCGACTGTCGGATTCCCAGACAGTCGGATTCCCAGACCGTCGGATTCCCAGGACGCCAGGGAAAAGACGGATACTCATTCGAATCTGTCGTCACGCTTGCTGCCATTAGCTAAGGTCATCTGTCATCTGTCAACCCGTCACCCCGTCATCGGTCGCCTTAGGTCGAAAATGGCGGGAATCCGGTACTCCAGCGATCCGTCAACTGTCGCCTGTCAGATCCTTAGTTCACGTGAACGATGGTCGCCATCTTGGCCCTGTCATCTGTCACCCAGTCACCCCGGCACCCCGGCACCCCGTCATCTAGATCCTTCACGTGAACGGCGGCTGGCACCCCGTCACCCCGGCACCCCGTCATCTAGATCCTTCAGGTGAACGGCGGTCGCCATCTTCGCTCTGTCATCTGTCAACCCGTCACCATGTCGTCCCGTCACCCCGTCATCACGTCACTCATCTGTCATCTGTCATCCTGTCGTCTGTCATCTGGCGCCCTGTCATCTGCCACATGTCATCGGTCGTCTGTCATCTGTCGTCCTGTCATCTGTCATCTGGTCATCTGTCATCTGTCATCTGTCATCTGTCATCCAAGATGGCGGCCATAGGTTGACAGCTGAGAGATGACCTTCGTGGCTATGCGTTGACAAATCGTTGACAGCTGAGAGATTGACAGATGACACATGTAGGTTAGTCAACTTCATGGCTATGCGTTGACAGCTGACAGATGACACATGCCAACTTCGTGGCTATGCGTTGACAGCTGACACATGTCAACTTCGTGACAGATCGTTGACAGCTGACACATGTAGGTTTGCCAACTTCGTAGCTATGGCCGCGCCTGCGCAGTATGAAAACGTTCTATAGTGACCCATTCCCTACTTGTGTCCGCTGTGGATAAAAAAACGCTCGAGATGTAAAAAATGCATCCGATGTGGATTCTTAAACGCGGCATTAATAGATGCCGCGTTTGAGAATCCACATCGGATGCATTTTTTACATCTCGAGCGTTTTTTTATCCACATCGGACACATTTACTACATCTCAGATGCATCCGATGTGGATTTTCAAACGCGGCAAGAGAGTCAAGAGTCAAGCATATTTGAATAAATGTTTTACTATGATGTCATAAATCGACGCAGTTTTGAAACACTAGGCTAGCCTGTTTATTATATATTATCCTTGACTACGATCAGCTACGGTTTGGCGTTTGCTTCTGTCTTTTGTCAATCATTTTTCGTCTTGTTTTTAAGGTTAAAAACAACACAGACAATCTTACCCAGCATTTTATTTTTGTTTATTTGATTGTTTAAACTTTGGGTTGAACTTCCGTTGAAATGATAGATATAAAACAAGAACCTTTTGAATCGTGTGTTGATAAAATTGAAATAAAACAAGAAATTATAGAATGTGAAGAGACCAAACTCGAACAATGTTTAGGTTCGGATTTGATTTTATTGATAAAAATGGAACACAATTATGTACGTGAATACGAATACTTGCAAAATTTCTCTCCTAAATTTGAACAACATTCGAATTTGTTGATAAAAGTCGATCACGATTATGTGCAACAATGTGAACATTTGCAAAGTGTCACTACAAATACTAAAAAAGAACAAAGTGGATGATTTGTACGTGGGTATCAATAATATTAAGCAAGAACCTAGTGAGAGTGAACTTTTAACTTTATTGACTACGTATTGTGATTTACCAACATTGAAAGATGAAAATATTGCTTCTACAAGCTATTTGCATCAGCCCAGAAACAATAAACAAGACAAAAAGGTATACAAATCGTTAAGAGACAGCCGCATACATGTTTCTAAGAAGAGAGTTAGAAAGTATCCTTGCCCTGCAGGTCAAAACAGTAAGTTTTTTTTTTTAATTTAACAATCTTTTACATTGAATCATAAAATACAAAATTTTGTACAGATTCTTCCTCCTAGAGGTACATAAATTGAAACTAACACTAACAATGAAAATTCGGGAAGTAGGTACTTACAACTTAAAAATATAAATGAAGTGGTTGAAAGCAAAAGGATTCAAAGGATTTTTTTTTAAACTGAGTTAAGTTCATATTTCATTATTTGAAAGATTTTTGAATGAATCATTATTAGCTGGAGGCCCCAGTATTACTAATTAGTCCCAGAGCGAATTAATTACAGCTTAAGATTACAGAATGAATTTATTTAATCATTAAATTCAGTCTTTTTTCTTAATCCATATTGGAGAGAACAATTTTAAATTATTTTTATATATATTTTTTATAAAAGTCTTAAATCTAGAAGAATTAATTTACCTAACATTTATTTATTGCTCAGTAGAAATATAAAATACCTACAATACAATATACAAAAAATTAACAAAGGAAATATTAACATGAAAAACTTTAAATTAGAAAATTAGCATATTATTTCTCTCACACTATAAGTGAGGACATACTTGTATTGTGTGGTGAGAAAAAAAAAATAGCTTGATATGAATACATAGATAAATAGACATCAGAAAAGTAAAAATAAGAAAGCGAACATTTACTATACATACAATATAACATGTGGAGAATAAAGAAATACAAATTAGGAATTTGCTATATATAAATGAAAAATAGTTGTTCAAATCAAATCAGTTATTATGGTTGGAAGTAATACATATGAAATTTTTATGTTTCTATAATTTTCAAGAAGTCTCTGTACTTACTAGATATATGGTTTGGTAACTGACATGAATTTCTTGAGTTTAACACATTTTCAAATGACAAGAGGTAATAAATTATAAGCTTTAGGTAGAAGGTATGTTACAAAACCGTAACCAATGTTTTTGTTGTTAACATGTAGCTGATTCATTGTGCCCCGTGTACTATATCTATGATTGAATGCTTGCTGACAATGACCACTCTTACAGGCAAATGTTAAAATCGTTAGAAAATATAAAGACCGAATATTAGATATTTCTGGAGAATACAATGTATTTGTCGAGGATTGTTTTTTTTTGACTAAAGATAATTTTCAATATGTAATTCTGTATCATTTTGAGATTTTGTAGAGCGTTTTCATACAGACCACCCCACACTAGTATTCTATACCGTAGGAGTGACTCTACGAGTGATTTGTATATTATAAGCAACAGTTTGATTGACAGTAACTCTCTTAGTACATATAATTTGTAGTTAAGCTTTCTGAGTTTTATTGTTAAGTAGTTGATGTGAATTTTCCTCCTGAGATTTTTGTCTGACTGACTTCAGTGATGGTTTTGCTCAGATTTGTGATGCTGATATTCTGGAACTCAGGTCTATTCGCATTATTAACAGAAAAAGCTATATAATGTTTTTTTGTCATTTAATGATAGCTGGAAAGCATTTAACCAATTATTTATTATGTTAAGTTCTCTCCAAGCATATCATTTAGCTTGTAGCCAAGTATCAGTCTCGAAAAGGATTACAGTGTCATGCTTTGATATTCTATTATAAAGAAATACATCTTTGACATCCACAGAAACACAAGCCATTTTTGATTATATTTGTGGGATATTTAGGTTATTTTTTAACCTCATATTTAAGACCGGTATGACAACAGTCACGAGTTCCGGCCATGAGTTTGACGGCGGGAACCAAAGCGCCAGCGGTAATCAGTCCATGGCTGGGCTGTGATTCCATGGCTGGGCCGTGAAGAATTAATTTATTGTACACAAATGTAATAAATCTTATGTATCTAAATTACAAAAAATTATTTACTCTCAAAACAAGCCTTTATATTAAACACTTAAAAAATATTTGTCTGCTTAAATTGGGATGAAATGAAACTTTTTTTTCTATAAATCTGATAATATTTATGTGCTCAATCTATGTATATCTCTAATATTGTCTTATTTTCGTTAAAAACTATTTATTTGTTTATTTTGAAAATGATATACCACCCAAACAATCGTCAAGTAATGACTGAATATTAAGTATCTAATTTCTGTACCTAAAGAAAAAATTCATGACCTGCACATTAAACCACTAGAGGTTTTTTAAGTGCCTAATTATGGGAAGTTGAAATGAGGGTGATTTACTGACTGGCAAAATATCATACTATATACAGAGTGTTTCAGAATAAATTACCGTAAAAAGGGGGATTTGTAGTTAACTAATTATTAAGAAAAGCTAAATATAATTTATAAATAAGGGATTCATTTGAGGGTGATTTACAGCCCGGCAAAATATTATGAGATATACATTGGGTTGAGCACATAAATGTTATCAAATTTATATAAAAAAAGTTTCATTTAATGCCAAGGTAAGCAGGCAAAGATTTTTTAAGTGTTAAACATAAGGGCTGGATTTGAGGGTGATTTCTTGCCCGGCAAAATATTCTGACATATACATCAAATATAAGACATAAATATAATCTAATTTGTTTGTAAAAAAAATTATTTACTTGCATTTTAAGCCAGTAAAGATTTTTTAAATGTTTAATATAAGGGGTTGATTTGAAGGTGATTTACAGCCCGGCAAAACATTTTGAGATATATATTAGGTTGAGCACATAAATGTTATCAATTTTATATAAAAAATAATTTCATTTCATTACAATTTAAGCAGGCAAATATTTTTAAGTGTTTAATATAAAGGTTTGTTTTGAGGGTAAATAATTTTTTATAATTATTTCGTTTAGTAACAATAAGAAAAATATTTGGAATTGTCTGGTTTGTCCAGACAAATTTATGGTGATTAACCCTTAACTTAGCAAAAAAAAACTGAAATTGAAAATATTTTCTTTGTCAATTTTATAAGACCATTAAAGTGACGTTGTGACAAAAAAAATATTTTTTTTGTAAAAATGACTTTGATTTGCAAATGTGTTCCTAAATACACAGTGCCAATAAAGCGGAACATAATACGTGTGTATTAAATTACACTGTGCCAAATTTAAGCATGCCTTAAACTAACGTAAAATTCAAATAAAACCCAGGAAAGTATTTAACTTTTATTTCAAATTACAAATGGTGATTTTTAATTAACATACTTAAACGAACAAATAAAAAAAATCTGTTAATTATTATTAAGTATTATTGTGAAAATCATAAAAACAATTTCTTTTGGAAACAAAACAAAGGCAGACATCGCATTTTCCACATGAAACGTGAGTTTGCGTGTAGTTGTAAACTGGGGAAAATGTCCAACTCCATCGTTACGTATTTCATTTTCCGGTCGGGGCTTGAAGATGGTTTTCTGTTTCTTTGTAGGTGTACTATTTTCATATAATTTTGGCCCTCCTTTTTTTTGCCTTTTAAATTTTAAAATAAAGAGCTCAGCAATAGAAATACGAAATTCCTTTAGAGTGTCGGTTTTTTCTTCGGGATGCAATACCTTCATGTGTCTTTTATACAGAAGCCAACTATTATGTACAGAAATGTCTAGCATTTGAGAGAAAATAGACAAGTACCATCTATGTGTTTTTAAAGAAGTTCTGTATAATGACACCAACATACCTGCCAAGTCAACACCCATATGCTGGTTATAGTGTTTGATGACTTGGGGACATACAATCTCGGTTTTTTTATGTCCATCATTTCTTTTTATGAATCGTTTTATGCTGGTTACTGGATGTGCATCTGCATACGAATTACAAATGATGACAGCTTTATTATCATATCACTGAACTATGGCTACCCGTTTTTCATTATCAACCATTTGAGTATAGGAACCACGCCCGAGCCTTTTTAATTCTTTTATTTACAACCATATATGTAATGTTGTCATTACTAACGTCATTGAAGGTTGGCAAGTGTCACATTACACACCTCTACTTCCCGCCCTCATTTCATCTATTCTAGATGAATATTTTTTATATTTAAAAAAAATAACACATTTTTTTGACAAATTTTATAATACCTATTTAATGGCAAACAATAAAAAACAACAATGAACTAAAATACAACAAACTACTTATTGATATTTATTATTCGCGAATTTAATATCCGGCTTTATCTGACATTTATTTATATTGATGACAGTTGTTTACCCCGTAATCACAGTAACAATATATTTACTTGATTATTCTGAGAAAACCGCGCGCTTGGTAATTTGTCGTTAAATGTAATATTTTAAGTATGTTCAGAACGAAACAGAGATTTATTAACTTTGATTGAAATATGATGGTTGTAAATAAAATAGTATACAAACCTCGGTAGGAAGTTTCATTCTTGTCTCGAGAACATAGCTAACCTCGACGCTTCGCGTCTCGGTGATCTAACTAATCTCACGACAGGAATGAAACTCTTCCCACCTCGGTGTGTAATATACTATTTCAGTTTTAAGTGTACAACATCTTACTCTGTTAGATCGTACAGTGACCAGAGAGAGTATTCCTAAGGAATCGCGCAAATAGGATATCAAAACTGGAGTTGAAAAGAAATTGTCAAAATATAAAACTTTCAGTGCTGGCTTAGAAATAGTTTTACTGAGAGCTATCACTGTTTGTTCGCTGAAAGCGAAAAATGCATCTTCCCTATTAAAATTGATTTCTCGAAATGTGTCGTGTAACGTTTAAATTTGGCCTTATAGCGGTTATGTCCGTGTCCATTAATTATTTGATGGGTCTTTCTTTACCCGCATTTTTAACCACTGTGCTTTTGGTTCAATATTCGGACAGAACGGTCATTCTGTGACTCTGGGGAGCATGTGGCTTCCCTGTATTTAAGATGTCGGTCTAGCGTTTCCGTTCTGATGTTACGTGCGAATATATGATCAGTTTGGGGTAGATAGGACCTCTATTTGAGTTTAGTTAAGCTGTTTATTTCATTTTAGAGGCTTTGTTTAGTAATTTTAGCCCTCTCTGTCAAGAATTTATTTCGTAATAGAAGGCGCTGATGGGACATCTATTTGTCATTAAGGTATGTTGGTATTACTGGATAGAAAGGTGACGTTTTGGTAATTTGGAGATTTCATTTTCGACACGTGGTTGGTAACAGGTAGTTTCGAAATTTATTGAAATTAATAGTTTCAATCCATAATTGGGATATTGCGAAACAACCTTTTGTTTAACGTTACAACAGTGTGATTTGGCTGTATCTTTGGTGACCACATGTTGTAGGAGCTCTTTTAAGAGGATATATTAACCACGTTCTGGATCTTCAATAGGTGAGTTTTTTTTATACGGCATTTAATTTACGACGTAGTAGTTCTTTTTGTAAGGCCATTTGTCCTCTATTTCAGTGCCCACATATATATGTAATCTTTTCTGAATAAGCTGTCCACGAAATTGGTGATTTTGTCTACCTCCTTTTTGCTGTTGTAGGGGTAAATATAGTTTTATTTTAGTTAGCATGCTTACCTAGACGATTTTAACCCTAAGTTATGTTTCTTTTCGTTGTATATATTTTCAGTAAATGGGATTGACTATTAAGGGGTAGTATTTTGAAATCTAAGGGTGTAATTTGCCTATTAAATGTAATTGTTGGGTAGAACTCGCTTCACGAGCCCTCTATCCTGTTGCTTTGTAAATCTGAAGATTACCTACATAAATTGATAAGCCGAACTTTAATTTAACTAGTAAACGTTGAGTAGTTACTACCTATTTCTAGACCTCGCTTCACGAGAAGGCTATGTAGGTACCTGGTTATTTAATTTTAACTTCTTTATTAACCAGGAATAAATAGATATTTCTGTGTTTTATCTTACACGTTTTCTTTAGGGTCCTTGTGACGGGCTAGCAATCCTTGTGACGGGATAGCAATCCTTGTGACGGGCTAACAATTCTTGTGACGGGCACACACTTCTTGTGACGGGCCACACTTCTTGTGACGGGCCACACTACTTGTGACGGGCCAGTATTCTTGGTACGAGCACACACACCTCTTGTGACAGGCTGATACTCCTTGTGAAGGGCCAACACATCTTGTGACCGGCTGATTAATTCGTATGCTGCTAACGAAGCAGAGACATCATCTACTGGAAGAAGTCACAGTGTACCGCAAGTTTTTGCTATCTTATTTTCTTATATATCATTTATTACTATTTAATCTATTTTATTGGGGGGTGTTATTAGTATATAATTGTATCTAAACCTAATGTAAACGAGGTTTAGGGGTTTATGTTTCACAATACATTTTATTAAACCCGAAACACTTCACCAAGAGCTCTTCGTGGGTTATATATTATTTATGGGTAATTAATATTTTAATAAGTAACGGTATTTTTCTTGTTTTTACCCCTAGCGTCCGTAATTAGTACACTATTATTTGTTTTCGTGATAATTACAGTACACACTTCATGTGTTATAGTTTTACGATTACCCCTAGTCCCATTTAATGATTTTTAAGCTTGATACAGTATTTTAGTTGTAAATATTACTCCCAGTGATACTGGATTACTGTTAATAGTTGGGGAATCTGTTATTAAGGAACTAAGTGATTTAATTATTTGTTTATTTGTTAAATAGTGGTAACGAAGTTGACCCCCCATGTCAACACGATTTATACATTTAAATTATTAAACTTGGGTATATATTATTATTTAACTTATTATTTATCCCCACTTGCCAATTGTCTGTTTGATTTTATAAACATCTGGTAATCATTTATTTTTATGGTAAAGTACACTTTAATATATTTGGAGCATACTCGATTTGTAGCCGCTTGATGGCCTTGTAGAGGAGAGGCTAAGTTTCCTATTTGGAGTTTGGTAGTGAACTGTCACGTGGATTGTTGGATGTGAGGTTAAGCTCCTGGCGCCCACTGAAGAACATAACTTTTACTACGACTCACCCCTTCTTCACTGTAGTTAGTCGGCATCCAACTTTGGATTGACATAAATCCACCTCGGTGCTTAGGCACAGAAAGTAGGTAGCAGTCGTCACCTCCATAAGGAATGAGGTCATATACAAACCCTGATACTCCACAACGTATAAAAAATTTAAATCCTAATTTTTTGGGTTTGTTAAGCCATTGCCTAGTTTTTATCGCGGGATTTGAGCGCGGCGACCGAATCAAGAAATTCCGTAATTCCATAACGAAAAAAAAAAAAATTAAAAACCCCCACTCCAACCGGCACAGCGGTGTGGCGTTAAACAATATTAACTTCTCATTTATTCAATAAAAGAAAATTTAAATATCGAAAATTCGAAAAATCGAATAATCGAAAAATCAAATCAAAAGAATCGAAAAAGAAATTCCGTAACGAAAATAAACCTAACACTCCCCACTCCGACCGGCACAGCGGTGCGGCGTTGAAAGCCGTGCATCGTCTAACGTCGTTTCAGTTCGACAGACTTCGGCACGGTGTTTGTGTGCGTGCGACTAGACGTATGCGTGTAGACTAGCTGCTAACTGCTCATAACTGATTCTATCTCTTTTAGACACAATTTCGGAAAAATTTAATTTGAAAATGAATAATGATTCACAAGAATTCACAACAAAATATGGTACCACCATTGACGCGGTATTTTCCAGATATTTAGAGGATATCAAGTCTCAGACTTATGTTTCCTATTTCAGTTACCATAAACCTATAGTTTCAATGATAAAAATTCCTGAATAACTTACATGTATTGTAAGATAATAAAAATATTTTAAACAATATTAACTTCTCATTTATTCAATAAAAGAAAAAAAATTGTTTTCTTATCGGTCACCACGCTCAAAAAGTGTAACTTGAATTAATATCAAAGAAAAAAATACCACACGTATTTTTTTATGTATTGACGTCTAGAGCCAGCCTTTTTTTCCTTGTAGGGGACCATCACGTGCTGGCTTAGCCTTAGTGGATTTACTAGGTTACTTACACTTATATGTATTTAGAATAATATTGAATGTAATTCTTGTGTAATATTATTATGATACCCGCAGCTATAAGTGCAATAATGTTTATGTTAACATTACATACCATGGTATAAAAAATAAAAGGTAGGATATCAACAGTGTCAAAAATAGGACGGCCACGCGCATGGCGTCACGCGTAGAGTTTGTATAGGCGCGAATTTAAAAATACTAACGAAGTGTGAGGAAAATATATGCTAACTTATAGAAATTTGATGGATATTAGAGATAATATTTTAGAAATTACATGAAATATCTATGGATATTATTATGGGATAGTTAAGGAAAGAACTGTGAAGGAACATAAATGCAAATACGTACATAAAAGAAATATTTTTTTGAACAGTTTTTTCATTTTTTTTAATGATTTATTTTGTTTATACAAATTCGACTTCTAAAGAATAGTTTTTATAACCAGGATAATAAAATAAAGGGTATCTTTGCAACTCGAAATTGGGGATCCTGGTAACAATTTTACATCTGGATATGCCGGAAATTTTTACCTAATTAGGATTTGCAACTCATTTACCCGCATTACTTTACCCAATTGAATAAAAATAAGTTTAAAAAAAAATTTTTTTTCACATATACTGCAGAAATTCATATAATGCAAAACATAAAAATGTACCAAATACAAATAACTGTTTAAAATAAAATAAAATGTCGCTGCATTTTTCCTGGACCTAGTCGCTGACAGTTTTTAAATCATTCATGAAGTACAAGTCGAAATTTTCTTTTTTTTTTTTGGTGACATTTACAATTTTATTTTTGCTTATATTGAGAAATGTTTAGCCTTCAAGGGGTAGAGTATCCCAAGTTGTGAATTAACCAATGTGATTTACACTGGGTCATTCACAACTTCACATTATGTGAAGTTCTGATTTAAGATCTCTCTTATAATTGGAAGGTTGAAAGTACTTGGAATACATATGAAATTTTATCTGCAGGGTCACAAGCCACTGCAAGGGCAGCTCCATGCCGAATTTTCTTAGGAAGGATGGTAGAATTGCCTATTTAACATATTTTTTTTTTAATAAAAGGCTCATGGATTTTAAGAATTTTAATTTAGGGAACGGCATGCTCCCCCTGGGCCTCTGCTGGAGTCGCCCTTGGGTCATTTCTTACTTCTGACTAAGCTCTTACTGTCGAGGAAAGCGAAAAACCATAATATCTTTCTTGAATCATTTCCTTTAATTGTTACTGTTACATCCGTACCACAATTTTTTAATGTTTTTCATTAAAGCCACTCACAGATAACAAAGATTACAACACAATATAATACAAATATCTGTTTAGTATTTTATAAATCACTATAAACGACTCAAAAACTACTGCAACATGCGTCTGTCATATGATATTTATTTCGCGCCAGATCTACTAACTCTACGCATGACGTCAGCGCCGCCATGACACCATGCGCGATATCCCCCCCTGATTACATACTATCTACAAAAAAAAACATCTCATCAATTGACATTCGGGTTTCTTCCTCAACTTTTAAAAAAATTCTTCTAAGATGGTTAATAACGGGACGAACTTTAAAATAACGATAATCATTCATATCTTCATTATTTGCAAAATGAAAGAAACGGCGAATTTTTTGATATTTTTTTTTAACGGCCTCGTTATCTCTAATTTCTACTTCTTCATCATCACTTTCTGCCATCTCGTACGCGGCTTGAACAGTCGTTAGAGTAGTAAAGTTTGGTGTTTCTTCATAGGGTTCGTCAAATAAATTGTCCGTTACTGGATAGGCATTTGAAGCAGATGGTAACATTACTTCCTCATCACTTTCAATATCTGTGTCGATTCTGCTGTTGGGAATTATAACGTTCAAAGGTTCGCAAAAGATACCTTGAGCTAACTTTACTATTTGTCTCGTTCTCTTACTTGCCATTATCTAAAAAAAAGAAATGCATAAGCAATCTAAAACATTATAAATTACTATACGAGGCGATTTTAGTACACAGGAAATGGTTGAATACGGCCCTCTCCCGTCGATTGTGATGGAGATGTTCAAGGTGGCAATGTGTATTAGAAGAGACATTTATAATCTTTCGCTTACTTAGCAGTGTGAATTTAAATACACCTGTTTTTTAGAAGACAATTACATTTTTTCTACAAATTCTATACATAGATAAAATACACATGTACAACCATCGAGTAATGTGTATTCTAATGATTTTTAGTGATTTATTTGCAATTGGTACATATAAAAGTATTAGAAATCAGAAATTGCTTACCTGATGCACGGACATTTCACTTAAACTGAAACTATTCCACAACTAACCTCACAATTTTTACAGTTTTCGAAGGCGCGAAATTTAAAAATGGCGGTTAGAAAGCATAACTTACTAGACAAGATGTGTGAAGTACACAGTGCTTCATATATACAATTTTTCGGTATCCAGTCAATTCGTCGCGCGACAATTTATCGCGCGACCTTTCAGAGCCGACAATTCATCGCTACGACAGTTTATCGCTACGACAATTCATAGCCACAAAAATATCGTATTGTATCTATGATTTATACAGTATGTCTGAAAAACAAACAATTTTTTTTGTGCTATATTGAATTTTTCTTATAAGTACCAAATAAAATTATTTTTTCGAAAAAATTAGAAAATATCAGTAGTTGTGATTGGCCAGTTCTGGACGGGAGGTAATGAGAGGTAATTAGTAATTATCATAAGTACCCACCCCCACCCTTCGCGTAATTAGCAAGTACCTCCCAATGAGCGTAATTGCATAGCGTAATTGCATAGTGTAATTGCATAGTGTAATTGCATAGTGTAATTGCATAGTGTAATTGCATAGTGTAATTACATAGTGTAATAAGTGTAATTACTTCATACGCATATAGATATAAGTATTTACTATGTATATCGAGTAGCGTGTAACGAGCATAGTAAGTACCTCTTAGATAGTAATTGCTATGTATATCATGTAGTGTAATGGGTTTAGTTCAAGTACATATGAGTGATTACTATTGTAGCATAAGGGAAATACGTCGGAGCATACCGAAACACATCCTTGACTCTCAACCGTCATAGCTAGAGTGAAGCGCAAGTCTCCAGCAGACACGCACGACGTAAACATCGGTGGAAGGGATAGTTCCCCATTCTTCACACAATTAGCAAGTGCCTCTCGGACTTGTATATTATGAATAGGGTAGGGGATCATAGTAGAGGTGGGGATTTTTAGAGGATATATAGTAGCTCTCATTTCCAAATGAAAT
>OV651823.1:41368417-41385563 GCA_927349885.1 Psylliodes chrysocephalus
GGTCTATAAGGAAGTGGTTCCGAAATATACCTATTTATTATTCTGTAGGTGCACGAATCAATAATTGATATTATGCCTCTTTTCAGTGGAGTCTCCGTAGTTGCTTCTCCTAGTAGTCTCTTCACTCCCAAGGAATCTACTAAACCCTTGCCTGGTTCAAGTAGACTCTTCCGGTCCCCCTGCACAGACTCTCAAGCAAAACCATACAGTTAAAAAAGGAAAACTTTGTAACAACAAAATTAAAAATATTGTTGTATGGACCACTAATCTTGAAACAAGACAGGCTTGTCTCACAAATAAAACTTACATCTATACTGCCCCAGTAACTACACAAACTATAGAATGAATATATATGCAATAAAAGAAATTTATTAGTGCCAGTATTTTGATATGTGTTACCAATATAGCTGCTTTTGTTGAATGGGCCATGTTCACATGTGAGATATGCTGTTTTATAAATTATATTGTAATAGTTAGTCGCTATACAAGTTATTCTAAATAGTCAGTCCGTTAAAAAAGCCAAAAGTTTTTAAATTAAGCCCAATTGAAATTTAAAATTTGAAATTATACGTCATCGGGAATAGACCAATCATCTTGTGTCGAAGTTTTTTTTGTTATACAAAACCAAGCCAACGAACAAACCGACACACAGAATGTCGAAGTGAACGCACATCTAAGTGACATTAAAATTGACACCACCTAACACCTAAGCTTAGTTTTTTGGTTTGGTTTAATTTTATTATTAATATGAAACAGCTGGATTTATAAAAGTTGAATAAAGTGTGTTACCCATTGTAAACGAAAATATGATTACCGATATGATTACTGCATTTTTTAACAATACTCAGTTTACAAAAGTCAGAAAGGTAAGACTTTGTTTTAATAGTAGGTAGTTACAGTTTATATGGAACAATACACTTTATAGTAAAACATATTTATCTCAGGTTTTATTTTTAGATCTGCCAAGCAAGAATATGGGGATAATTTCTTTTTCCATAAGAGAGAAGGAGAAAAATTACACCTAAACATAAAGTACGGCAAAAACCTTCTGATGTGATTGTTGTAATTAACAAAAATGAAATTTTTAGTGCACAATGCATGTTAAGGTTTGTAATATTTATTATGCTTTTTTATTTTTATATTACATATAATAAACAGTGTATAAGGCCCTTTATTCCTATAAATATTTTGTTTCTAATTTTGACATATACATTTTTTGTAATCGCAGCAAGTGTTAAAATAATCTAGAAATAGATTTTGTTAGTGAACCTAGTAATAATTATGATACCAAAGCATGCTGCAGAGCACCTATGAAATTTTGAGTTAAAAAATATGCCATATTTTTAGGCTATTTTTATACCCTTTTCAAAAATTTTATGCTCCTCGTTTTTTGCAAAACTTAAAATGCTCTATAGCTTCGAACGAAGTCAGCAAAGCACCTGTTTTACAAAGTTTTTTCTGTAAAAACAGCAACACCATGTATTTATGCACTTGAAATGTTATATTTTTAAAAAATACATGGTGCTTCTTGCTAACCTTCGAAAGAAGCCTGCAGAGCAATTCGGTTTTTTAAAGCTTTTTTCTAAAAACCACACCCCATTTTTAGAATATTTTTAGACTCTTGAAATATTGTAAAACTTTACTAAAAAAATTGCTATTTTTAAATAATACAGGGTGCTTTGTTGGAACAAAGTCAGCAGGACACTTCAGTTTTTTAATTTGTTTTTTTATATATAAAAACAACTACTTATGACACATGTTTAGGCTGTTTTAAAATCCTAAAAATGTGGTAAGTACATTTGTTTTCAGAAAAAAACTTTGAAGTCAGCAAGGAATTGCGAATTTTTTTTAAAATGCCAAATTTCGAATATTTTATAATATTGTAGGAGCCAAAAAACGTGGTGTGGTTTAAAGCTAACAAAGCATCCCGTAATTTTTTATTTTATAATACTCAATAGCCTAAAATGAGACATAGCTGTTTAAACAAAAAATTGTATTTTTAAAAATAGCAGTTTTTTTCGAAACGCTCTATAATATTTCAAAAATGTGAAAATGTGGTGAGATTGTTTTTTTTAAGTTTTGAAAATTCGAGGTTCTTTACTGGATTCGTTCAGAGCTAGAAAAGCTCTGCTCGTCTTGTTACATAAAATAAAGGCATTTTGTAGCTGGTTATATAGTTATTTTGTAACTGCATATCTAACCCTTTTATTTTTTTCAGTTGGTTGTAAATATGTGGCTTCATAGAAGAAGTGAGGAACCATCTGTAACATCTACGCAGTGTTGTTGGAAAGGCTCTAATTTATCAAAATGCGTAAATATTGATGTACACTTGGCTAGATTGTTAAAGAAACCTCTTCATCCACTACAGGAAAATAAATCAATACTTTTATATTCTTAGGATTTGTATATATATTTTTTATTTGTAAATAAATTGTTTTTTACTTCATTTTTCTCATTTTTTATTAAAAGGTTAATAAATAAAATTTTCACAGATTTTTATATTTTTGTTTGTAAACAATAATTGAAGAGTTTTTATTAAAAATCACCAATGCTAATAATAATAACTTAAGTCAATATTATTCTTTCTCCTTTTTTAAAGCTACTATCAATAAAGGTATTACTTTAGCTTGACCTATGATCAATTTTTAAATTTTGTGATATATTTGGTTCGACAGAAAAAAAATTATAACCCTTTGACATTGGTTGTTTTTACTTAGATTTTCATAAAAAATAAACGGAACTGCAAACATGTTTTACTATCATAATAACGAATAGCAACATTAAATGTTTTTTTTTTTCACATTTATCACTGTTGTCATTTTCATAAAGGATTGATAAGAAGGCACACTTTCTGGTTTTTTGAAAAAGGTGGCAAGAATTGTGATATTTTTAAATTTATCACCAGTGATACCACATGTAGTTACCCGATTTATTGGAATATATAGACTTTGCTACCACATTCAACTGAACTTGGTTGTTTTTAATATTTATCACTGTGACATAGGCGTTTTTGTTCAAATGTTTCATTTTAAACTGCTGCAAATAGGTGCCTTTGTTTTGGTAGTTTTAGTCCCAAAAAAATCTATGCATATACAGGTACTCATTCCTCTTTGATTTGCTCGAAAAGTTAAAATTTTATAAAAAATTACATTGGCTGTTTAAAAACTCATTATAATCCCTGAAATGTGATAATTAGGTAAAGTAAATTAAAAAACAAACAAAAAAGTTTATTAAATTAATATTTACTCTTACAAAATAGGTTCTTGTAAGTTAACAAGCAATTATGCAGATATTACTAAGTAAATGTACTTGATTAAAATTCACACACGAATGTGGTTTTAACATGTTAAATTAACTAACCCTTCTTATAACTCTTTCCACATGTATTCTTAGAGATGCTATTCTTTTACTTAATTGTACATCTTCTGGAGAACTTTTTCATTCTGTGATACACTAGGTGTGGCTTTACTAAAGTGCATCCCATGTTTTCAAGTAGCTGAATATTCTGAAACCCCTATCTGCCATTATATGGGATCCAGGAACCAGTTTGTTTAAATACCCACATTTTCCATTATTTCTTTATCACTAGTTCTTCCACAAAATGATGAATAAATTCGGTATCTTCAAAACTTTCAGGAGATTCTGCATTTTCTTCCAGAAGGGTTTTTAGGTTATACACCTAAGAATTTATAGTAGCCTCATTTTCAATTTCCTGAAGGGGACAATTAGCAGAAATTGCTGCTACATCTTGATAATCCGGTGTATTTTTATTAAAAAGTTCACGAGAAACATCGCTAGTAGAAGGTTGATTTTCTTCTTTCCAAATTTCTAGGAACATTAATAAATATTTTTGAAGATGAATGTGAATCATTATCACATTCTGGAACAAAACACTTTTTCGTAGTCATAATATTTATAAAAAGTACAAAATTAAACACTCAAATTCCAAATAAATTCTTGATGGAGACACTATGATGACAGATGCCATACACAGTGCTGCCATTTTGCCATTTTCTGAATTATTAAGTGACTTTTAAAACAATGAAACTTTAAATATGGTAAAAGTTTCAACAGAAATAATACTTTCAAAAAACATTTGATATTATATATTTAAAAGATATTTGTTTAACGATGTTTTAGAAGTCTAAAAGTAAGAAGGAGTACACAAACGAACGTACATCACTTCTCGTAAACCTTCTAGCCGGCAACGTTGTGCGCTAGCTCCTATTGGTCTATTCCCGGTGACGTCATAAATTTTAAAAAAATTCATAACTCCGGCAAATGAATAGATAAAAAAAATTTAAAAAAATGTAGTTTTATTTTCAACTCTACTATTCATAAAAAAAATTTCAAAATTTTTGAACATGCCCCATTATAGACAAGTGTTGAATAATGTTTTTAACTAGTTATATAAATAAGTGTGATTTAATGTTTTGGGTTGATTTTTGATAAGAATTCTCTAGAAAAATGTTAGTTACATTGTAGGATCAAGTTGACTTTTTAGGATTCAGAATAAAAATTGCTGGTATTTTGTTTACTTTTTAAAAGGAAAATTGGGTTAGTATCAGAATGGTCAAATAACCTCAAATATTTGTAATTTGTCAGTTATGGGGGTTTGGCTTATGACGGAGGTATAGCCTTGTAGCAATATATTTTTATTTTTAAATAGGCATTACTTTGTAGTAATATAGGTGTTTGCTAAGTATTTGAAAATATTTCATGAGATGATAGCATGAATAATTTTAAGTCATATAACTGTGGAGCTTGGTATCTCTACTTATATTGTTAAACACTTTTTAATTCGTATAAATGTTATGTATTTATACATTCTCAACCATATTTAATATTATTTTATAGTTTTTTCCTGCCTATTTTCAGAAAAAGTAAATATTTAGCAGTAAACTACTATCAGTAATAACATTTTTATTGTTTGTACCTATGTTGAAATAATCCATTTCTTTTTATACATTTATTAAATATGTGGAACTGGCTAAGTAGACATATCCAATACGTTAGGCAAACTGTAAATTTTAACACAAAATTACTAGTCAACTTGAAACCTGTCATAACCAAAAAGAAATCCTGAATTGAATGTTTATTTTCTAGAATTAGAATTCTTAATAATGATGGGCAAATTAAATGTATTTTTATTTATTGTAGATTTATTATATTTTTTTATTATGTTATGTATTTTGTGTATATTAATTTAATCCTAAAAATAAAATTTTAAAATGAATTTGGTGTTTTATTTATGACCTACAAATCTGTAAATTATAAATGTGAAAGCAAATATATTAAGGTAAATAAGTGTAATTTATACATAGTAATTATTTAATATTCTAAATTTCGACTATTACACAACCTATAAAAGCTAATTATCATATCATAATTATTTCATTTTCTCAACAATCTGGAAACTCCAATATTGTACAAATAGAAAGTTGTTCTTAAATAAAAAATAAATTCTAGCATTAGTTTATTAGCAAAGAAATATAGCATCCAAATTGAAGGGATTAAAGGAACTGTATATGATTTTCAAGAATAGGTCAAATGTGAATTTATTTCTCATACCAGAGATTTTACCATCTCTCCTCCAGTTTTCCATTTCTAACTAAAAAATAGATACTGAACTTTAGAAATTTCCCAATTTAAACGGTTTTTTACTTTGATTCATTGAAAAATGTATAAGTTACAAAATTAATTTAAAAAAACTGACGACTACAAAATACGAAGAGTGATTATTTTCTCATGAATCCCATCATCAGATCTTTACCAAATTTATATTAAGAAACCATCTCTGAGGAGCCCCCTTTCTAACAAAAAAATAATCAGAAATCGGACAACATAGTAAAGAATTGTCGCTGAATATCCATAAAAAAATATATTCCGATGAATTGAGAACCTACTTCTTTTTTGAAGTCTGTTAAAAATAGAAAATACATTGGAAATATTACCACAGTAAATGGGGTTTGCACACATGATAAAAACTAAACATATTTTTAATTATGTACTTCTATTTGAAAAAATAATGTACAGTAGAAAGAAATATGCTTTTCCATGACAAACGGGAAGAGAAAATGTAAAGTAAGTACAAGAAAAAATAGTTTTAGTTTATATAAAAGGGACAAACTATATTTAAATACTGTTGCTTTAAACCACAAATCACAGATTTTTAATCGAGCACTACTAGAAGGGCAGTTAAATGAGTATTTTCCAGTGACTTACTGGAACCTTTTCTTCATTTAAGCCATTCTATTTATTTTAAGAAATTATATTAATGTGTAAAACATTTTTTCTCTGAACCAACTGTCCTTGCTTCTGTCTATTAAAAAATATGAGCCGATGTCGAAAAAAGATAGGGATAGTGTTAACATTTAACCATAGTCGTAAAGGTTGAGCCTCAATTTCATTTTTTACTTTATTTGTAATTAATTTTCGAAAAAATATTACCAAATTAACTTCATTATTTTAAAAATCTCCCGTAATCAGCTGTGAAGCGACAGACAGTGTTGTTCCTAGGGATTTTTGAATTGTACAACTTTCAGTGTCAAAATTGTACACTTTTACTTTCGATTGTACAACCACTAATTAATCTTCTTCTTTTTTATTGACAACTATTGCCTACTACTTTCCCATGCTTAAAATTCTTCTTTTTTTCCATTTTAAAATATATTTTTGAATGATTTTTGATGTAAAACGGTGTACTGATTGGTCGCGAATGGCGCCAAATTTAAACTTTTATTTTTTTATTAATTTTAATGCATGCTATTTAACAAATCGTAGACTTTTTGAGCGAAGAAAACCTTTTATATACCCGATTTTAGATAAATATTTATCAATTTCAAATTGTACAACATTTCTGTCTTTTTTCAAAAGTGCGTACAACAGTACAACCGCATAACTGATTGTACAACTTTTTGTACAATTGTACAACCAGGAACAACACTGGCGACAGACTGTCAGTTGGAAAAGCGCCGTTGCCAGTTTTAATCTCAGTTAGTTATTTGTTCTTTAGCTAACGAGAGATTTTAACTTTTTAACAATCGTTCTTGCAACCGGCTGGTAGAATAGTATTTTAGTATATTTTAACAAAATGTTATGTAGTCCTGGATTTTTTGAAAAAAAATGCACTTAAATCCCTTTGCATCCAAAAAATACACCTATATCATGATACATAGTTTATTAAAAAAGCTCATCAGGGTAAAAATAATAAAAACACAAATTATTCAGTAAGTATCTAAGGTAGAGTTTTTATTAATCATAGTCCTAATTTATTTTTATCCTTGCCTTGATTAGATCACTGGGATCTATGTCATTATTGCTTTCTTCATCTTGTTTTCTTGCTTGCAATTTTTTTTTAGCAGTTCTGTTTTCATGTGGCACAGATTTATAGTACTCATGATGAATGGGAGGTACAAAGGGTAGAAGTTGGTTCAGGTTTTTCCACTTTGGATAAGTTATTTTCAAACTTTTAAGATATAATTTTTTGTTCAAATTGGTAATTTTGATATTTGGTCTTCCTTGTGTCAGCTTAAAACATTTTTCTATTTGCAAAAATGGTATTAGGGAACTTCCCATACTTTTAAACAAAAAAAAAAATAGGAATGTCTCCTTTTTATAGGAAAACCACACAAATGATTTTTTTAAAATATATTGACAAATTAAAATTCTTGTTATAGTCTAGTATAAAATGTTACCTTTAGGAACTAAGTTTTCACTCATTTCCTTAATCATGATGGTTATACCTAAATCACTTTAAAAACTGAGATATCCCATAAAACACCATTGAATGCTTAAATAATTACAAGAGGTGAAAACTCTCTTGTGACAAACAGGTTTAAGTACACTTAACAAACTACTCATTTTCAGTAACATGTTTTACCTTCTTGCTGAAAGATGTTGTTAAGACATTAAAAATTACTTTGATCATTTTACTACCAACAGAATAGTATAGTTTTAAATAAAAAATGAACTTAAATCATTTTTAAAAAAATTTCACTTGAACCCTTTTCTTCTAACAACTTCATTTATATTTTTAAGTTGTAAATACCTACTACTTCCCGAATTTTCATTGTTAGTGTTAGTTTCAATTTATATACCTCTAGGAGGAACAATCTGTACAAAATTTTGTATTTTATGATTCAATAAAAAAGATTGTTAAATTAAAAAAAAAACACTTACTGTTTTGACTTGCAGGGCAAGGACACCCTCGAGGATATCTTCTAACTCTCTTCTTAGAAACATGTATGCGACTATCTCTTAACGATTTGTATACCTTTTTGGCTTGTTTATTGTTTCTGGGCTGATCCAAATAGCTTGTAGAAGCAGTATTTTCATCTTTCAACGTTGGTAAATCACAATACGTAGTCAATAAAGTTAAAAGTTCACTCTCACTAGGTTCTTGCTTAATATTATTGATATCTACGTAAAAATCATCCACTTTATGTTCTTTTTTAGTATTTGTAGTGACATTTTGCAAATGTTCACATTGTTGCATGTAATCTTGATCGACTTTTATCAACAAATCCGAATGTTGTTCAAGTTTAGGAGAGACATTTTGCAAGCATTCGTATTCACGCACATAATTGTGTTCCATTTTTATCAATAAAAACAAATCCGAACCTAAACATTGTTCGAGTTTGGACTCTTCACATTCTATAATTTCTTGTTTTATTTGGATTTTATCAACACACGATTCGAAAGGTTCTTGTTTTATATCCATCATTTTAACGGAAGTTCAACCCAAAGTTTAAACAATCAAATAAACAAAAATAAAATGCTGGGTAAGATTGTCTGTGTTGTTTTTAACCTTAAAAACAAAACGAAAAATGATTGACAAAAGACAGAAGCAAACGTCAAACCGTAGCTGATCGTAGTAAAGAATAATATATAATAAACAGGCTAGCCTAGTGTTTTAAAACTGCGTCGATTTATGACATCATAGTAAAACATTTATTCAAATATGCTTGACTCTTGACTCTCTTGCCGCGTTTGAAAATCCACATCGGATGCATCTGAGTGTAAATCTTTGATCACCTGATTTAGTATACGTAAATGTAATGGAACAGATGTGTCCGATGTGGATAAAAAACCGCTCGAGATGTAAAAAATGCATCCGATGTGGATTCTCAAACGCGGCATATCTATTAAGATTGGCCAATTGGCCAATCAAAATAAAAACTTGAGATGCCTCGGAAGCGGTCGATACTTTGCGGAAATTGTCAGTAGAGTTTGGCGGAAATTTTTAATGTTTGCTTTTTATAGATTTCACTTCAAAAAAACTCAGACATATGCCCGTATTTATAAACAGAACTTACCTGAGTCGGACTTGGATAAGTCGTCCTTGAACTAAACTCGAAACAAATCCGTAAATGCACTTAACAGTTACATTTTTAAATTCCATTGTAATACTGGAGCCACCTGGGACTTTAGAGTAGTGATGGGAGTACTCGAGTACAGGAATCGGATAATACCCGATTCCTAGAGGAATCGGTAGTATTCGAATACTGACGACCAGCGTCGGAATCAGAATCGATTCTGATTTTTAAATATTAGACGATACTGCTGCGAATCGCGATTCGTCTTATACCGCTGCTGCTCACTGCTGACGTGCTCACTGAGACGGAATTAAAATATAGAGTCGGGTCGGGTTCGAGGTTCGAGACGCTGGAATCGCTAATAATTGGATCGGTGTCGGTGATCGTCGTTATACTCTGTTGATGCAAGTATTCAGTACTCGTTATTCAATAAAATACCCGATTCCGTGAAGTACTCGAACCCTTAGTACTCGATTCTCGAAAGTATCCGATTCTTCCCATCACTACTTTAGAGTCGTTGTAACCGAACTTCGATTTTAGTTCAAGGACGACTTACCCAAGTCCGACTCAGCTGAGTTCTTTATAAATACGGACCTAAAAGTATCAATAGAATAACTAAACGAACGCAACTGATCTTTGAAGTTTGGCGTTTTTTTTGTCAATTGCCATTTTCATTGAAATTTGTTTTTGGCTTCCAACGTGCATAAAAAAAGTAACATTTACCTATAAAAAATTGATATCGTTTATTTAATATTCTTATATTAATGATGAATATCAAACAAGAAGAACGTTTAGATACTTGTGAAACCGATTTTATTTATAGACAAATAACACAAAAGTATAAAGACGAAGATGATGTTTTTGATGAATTTGAAACCAATACGTCGGGACGAAATGTTGAAATTAAAGAAGAAATTATCGAATGTGAACAGTCTAAAATTGAACAAAGTTCGGATTTGCTGCCAAAAATTAACAGTGATTCGACGTCCGAAAAAGAAGTGCAATTTTGTGCTAAAATTATTAAAAAAGAACTGGAGGAAACTAGTGAAGTTAAAACTACGACGGATATCGGAGATATCAAGAAAGAGATTGATGAATATATTCAGTCCAAAGTTGAACTTTTGACTACGCATTGTGATTTACCGACTTTGAAAAATGAAAATACTGAATATCAAGAAAGTTTGACAGAGTTGTGCGACAGCGAAGAAAATGCTAAGATATCAAATACATTAAAAAATGATGGAAATGTTATAAATATAAAAAAGAGCTGTCAAAAAAGTAAGTGCTTATTAAATGATAATCAAAGCTGAACCACAGTTTATAGCTAATGAATTAGCTCACTCTGACCAATTGAATGTTCCAAAATAGCATTCACTCCAGGGATACAAATTCTGGATGCACAGAAGAATGCTGTTTGAATGTAGGCAGTTGTCATATTGTATTGGTTATAGTAATGTAACTACATTGTACTTTACCAAATTGCACCTATGCCAATCCCTGAGCATAGTGGTTAAAAAAATATTTTATATTTAAAAAATCACATAAGACATGACAGTGACAATTGTGGTTGCCCTAAAAATTACAATCTTAATTCATTGTGAATCTAGCTTTTATACCTGAATTATTAATATTTTTACCTACCTTTTTAACCATTTGTATGTGTGAAAGGAAGAAGGATGGCATTGTATAAACCATTTGCGGAGATAGTCAATACAAATTATAAACTCTTTTTTTAGAAATACCATCTTTGGAAACCAGGAGAAAACAGAGACCTAATTTTACTTTTTAATATTGTTAATGGAATATATGATTGTCCTGAAATTCTATCGAAAATTAATCTTTTTGTTCCTACTCGTAATACCAGGCAATCACAATTATTTTATATTCCTATTTTATAGACTTAATAGTACTTTTAACAGTTGTATTCCTCGGATACTTAGACTCGCAAATTTACTGGATAATATTACAATATTTAATTCCTCTGTAAATAGATTTAAATACAACATTCAAAATATGCCAATGTAATTTTTAACTTATTGTTACCTAAATGGGCTTGTTCCATAAATAATATAAATAAATAAGTTATAGTAGTTTTTTTGTCTTGTCTATGGCAACCTGTAAAAATGAATCACAACAATAGGCATACAAATAAATTTTTAAATCAGCAAAAATTGATTCATATTTTTAATGATTTTTACCTACTAATTGTGTGTAGATGTTTTTGTTCGATGTTGAGGAAGAAAATATTTGCCTTTAATAATATATATCAAGATATATTTGAAATTGTTATTTTCTGGAAAACTTTAAGGACAAACAAAATTAAGACTCATGCCTTATGTGAATTTTATAATATAAAATATTAAGGTGTCATTTGGTAAAGTACAATGTTTTTACATGCTTTTAGGGAATATTTAATTTTGTTATCAGATGACAGCAAAAATTTGCATTGGGCTCTTGAGCTATTATGATTTGATTCTGTATGCGCCAGGGATACAAATCTGAGTTGTGCAATGTATAAACTGTAACATTGAGATCAAAAGTACCAAGGCAGAGTAAGCGCAACTGATTCTATAGCTATAAACTGTGGCTGAACTAGGCTACATTTTTAGGCCTTAGGCTGGCTTTATAACGTTCATTCAGAAGGCGTTCAGTTTACACCGAGTTTGAGTTCAACACAAACTAAGCAGATTGTGTGTAGACATTTATAAAATTCAGTCATTGACTTCCGCGTTCAGTTCAAGTTCAGTTGATGTTGAGAGACAACCAACTGAACAAAGTTTATAAATCCAGCTTTAAAATTATATTTCTTACTTTATTTTTCAAGTATGTAATAGGGTGTTGCTACTGAGGTTTTTATCAATTATTACTTCTATTTTGTGTAAGTTGACACCTGAATTTGAAGATTGTATTTGGAATTTGCAGAGAGTCAAAGTTTGAAATGCAACCAGTTTTTTACTGTATGTAAATTGAAAAGAAGATTTGTTTTTTATATAAAAAGCTTTCAAAGTATATGACTGGGCATCATTGGGCAGAAGATGCTGTAGTTTGCTTTGTAGTGGGTTTTAAATTCATCTCTAGTGGAAGAAAACATTGTTTTGCTGGAAACATGCACACAAATGCAAAATCCTATTTTTCGGAAAGTTAACAGTACTAAAATCTAAAACCATACTGCTGAGGTGTCAAACAAAGATTTCTAATAGAAATATTTCACTTTTTCTGGTGCCTAGTAGTATTTTGGTCTGCCTTGGAGTTCATATGCTGCTATAGTGATGCCAAAGATGGCAGCAGAGCACCTAGTGAATTTTGAGTTGAAACCTGTGCCATATTTTTAGGCTATTTTAATACCTTATTCACAAATTTTAAGCTATTCATTTTTTTTGCAAAAATTAAGATGATCTACTAGCTTTGAATGAAGTCAGCAGAGCACCTCCATTTTTTTAAATTTTTTTCCCAAAACAACTAAGTACATTACATTTTTAGGCAATGTTTTAGGATATTAAAATATTATAAAACCTTTTAAAAAAATCTGATGTGTCCAACACATGACTTTCCTAGCTATTTATAGGCTTTTTCTGGTTATTTTGTACAATCTATTGCAGCACCTCTATAAATGTTTAGAGGATAAACTAAATATATACATATTCCACATACATCTACCTTGAAACATTTTTCTGTAGATATTCATTGAAAACGAAAATACTGAAAAATTTAAATTTAGCACATTTCCTCCAATTTTTCCATTACAGTCCATTTTAGAAAAATCGTGTATAAACCAAAATTATAGAGATGCAAACAACTTTTAGTTTAACAATTTTCTTAAAAATCAGAATTTTGCACATTTTGTCAAATTTCTCGAATACGGACCATTTCAGGAAAATTTTACATAAAACAAAAATTATAGATAATAATATTAGAAGTAACTCTTATTTGAACAATTTTCTTTTCCAAATATAAATAACAGATATATTCCATAAAATATAAAAACGGCCTCCCTTCAAGTACCCCCAGATGTTCCGACTTTGTCCAAAATGTAATCCTTTTACCTCAGACCGAAATAAAACTTAAATTTCAAATTTAATGTGATTTTGTCAAATTTCTCAATGCGGACCATTTTAGGAAAATTTTGTATATAATAAAAATTATAGATAATATGGTAAGTAACTTTAATTTGAAGAATTTTCTTCTCCAAACGTAAATAACAGATATATTTCATAAAATATAAAAATGACCACCTATAAGGTACCCCCAGATGTTCCGACTCTGTCCAAAATCTAAACAATTCACTGGAGGCCTGAATAAAGCTTAAGTTTAAAATTTGGTGTTTTTATTTGTATCCGTTCATGAGTTATCGAGGTTATACACACGCACGCACACACACACTCAGACACACACACACTCAGACACACACACTCAGACACACACACTCAGACACACACACTCAGACACACACACACTCAGACACACACACTCAGACACACACACTCAGACACACACACTCAGACACACACACTCAGACACTCAGACACACACACTCAGACACACACACACACACTCAGACACACACACACACACACACACTCAGACACACACACTCACTCAGACACACACACTCAGACACACACACACACACACACTCAGCACACACACACACACACACTCAGACACACACACACTCAGACACACACACACTCAGACACACACACACTCAGACACACACACACACACTCAGACACACACACACACTCAGACACACACACACACTCAGACACACACACACACTCAGACACACACACAGACACTCAGACACACACACACACACTCAGACACACACACACACTCAGACACACACACTCAGACACACACACTCACACACAGACTCAGACACACACACACTCAGACACACACACACACTCAGACACACACACACTCAGACACACACACACACACACACACACTCAGACACACACACACAGACACACACACACACTCAGACACACACACACACACTCAGACACACACACACTCAGACACACACACACACACACACACACTCAGACACACACACACACTCAGACACACACTCAGACACACACACACTCAGACACACACACACACACACACTCAGACACACACACAGACACACACACTCACACACACACACTCAGACACACACACACACACTCAGACACACACACACACACACACTCAGACACACACACTCAGACACACACACTCAGACACACACACTCACACACACACACACTCAGACACACACACACTCAGACACACACACACTCAGACACACACACACACACTCAGACACACACACACACACTCAGACACACACACACTCAGACACACACACACACACACACACACACACACACACACACACTCAGACACACACACACTCAGACACACACACACACTCAGACACACACACACTCAGACACACACACACTCAGACACACACACACACACACACACACTCAGACACACACACACTCAGACACACACACACACACACTCACACTCAGACACACACACACTCAGACACACACACACACACACTCAGACACACACACACACTCAGACACACACACACACTCAGACACACACACACACTCAGACACACACACACACTCAGACACACACACACACACACTCAGACACACACACACACTCAGACACACACACACACTCAGACACACACACACACTCAGACACACACACACACTCAGACACACACACACACTCAGACACACACACACACTCAGACACACACACCACACTCAGACACACACACACACACTCAGACACACACACACACTCAGACACACACACACACTCAGACACACACACACTCAGACACACACACACACTCAGACACACACACACACTCAGACACACACACACACTCAGACACACACACACACTCAGACACACACACACACTCAGACACACACACACACTCAGACACACACACACACACACACTCAGACACACACACACACTCAGACACACACACACACACACTCAGACACACACACACTCAGACACACACACACACTCAGACACACACACACCACACACACACTCAGACACACACACACACACACTCAGACACACACACACACTCAGACACCACACACACACTCAGACACACACACACTCAGACACACACACACTCAGACACACACACACTCAGACACACACACTCAGACACACACACTCAGACACACACACACTCAGACACACACACTCAGACACACACACTCAGACACACACACACTCAGACACACACACTCAGACACACACACTCAGACACACACACTCAGACACACACACTCAGACACACACACTCAGACACACACACTCAGACACACACACTCAGACACACACACTCAGACACACACACTCAGACACACACACTCAGACACACACACTCAGACACACTCACTCAGACACACACACTCAGACACACACACACTCAGACACACACACACTCAGACACACACACACACTCAGACACACACACTCAGACACACACACTCAGACACACACACTCAGACACACACACTCAGACACACACACACTCAGACACACACACTCAGACACACACACTCAGACACACACACACTCAGACACACACACACTCAGACACACACACTCAGACACACACACTCAGACACACACACACTCAGACACACACACACACACTCAGACACACACACTCAGACACACACACTCAGACACACACACACTCAGACACACACACACACTCAGACACACACACACTCAGACACACACACACAGACACACACACTCAGACACACACACACACACACACACTCAGACACACACACTCAGACACACACACACGCTCAGACACACACACACTCAGACACACACACACACTCAGACACACACACACACTCAGACACACACACACACTCAGACACACACACACACTCAGACACACACACACTCAGACTCACACACACACACTCAGACACACACACTCAGACACACACACTCAGACACACACACACACTCAGACACACACACACACTCAGACACACACACACACACTCAGACACACACACACACTCAGACACACACACACTCAGACACACACACACTCAGACACACACACACTCAGACACACACACTCAGACACACACTCAGACACACACACACTCAGACACACACACACTCAGACACACACACACTCAGACACACACACACTCAGACACACACACACACACTCAGACACACACACACTCAGACACACACACACTCAGACACACACACACACACTCAGACACACACACACACTCAGACACACACACACACTCAGACACACACACACACTCAGACACACACACACACTCAGACACACACACACACACTCAGACACACACACACACACTCAGACACACACACACACCACACTCAGACACACACACACACACTCAGACACACACACACACTCAGACACAGACACACACACACTCAGACACACACACACACTCAGACACACACCACACACTCAGACACACACACACTCAGACACACACACACACTCAGACACACACACACACTCAGACACACACACACACTCAGACACACACACACACTCAGACACACACACACTCAGACACACACACACACTCAGACACACACACACACTCAGACACACACACACACTCAGACACACACACACACTCAGACACACACACACACTCAGACACACACTCAGACACACACACACTCAGACACACACACACACACTCAGACACACACACACACTCAGACACACACACACA
>OV651823.1:41386063-41401655 GCA_927349885.1 Psylliodes chrysocephalus
AGTGCTGCCGTAGAACGTCCACGATATATATTAGTTTGCTTCCAAACTGATAGGCGGAATAAACTAAGTAGCGACCCCACTAAATTTGATAATGTTAACCTAACCGGTGTTAGAGTATCTCTAAACGGGGAATATTGGCCAAACGAACGAATGCTTTTAGATTTTAAAGAAGACGACTATGCTATTGCTCACTACAACTACACAGAATTTAATGCAAACTATATAACCGGTACACCGAAAACGGCTCTTCTAAACTATGAAGCGTTCAAACGCTACGCATTATTTGTGATTGATTGTTCAAAGCAGGAAGAGGCCATGAAATCTTCTACGATTGACGTAAAATTGGAAATAGAAGCAGATACAGGATTCCCCGCTAATACCAAAGCATATTGTATCATAATTCATGATCGTTTGATGGAATATCGTCCTCTTACGGAAGTAGTTAAGAGTATTATATAATATATGTTCAGTCTCGTTTCTGTCATGAGGATCGCATTCGTTGACATCCAAGGCTTCTGCATCGACGGTATTTTTCATCCGAAGGAATTGAGTATCGCAATTGGTTGTAAACAATACCACGCTTTGTTCACACCGCCTACACCTTATTCTAACCTAAATACGCCTGATAGAATTAGCGCTAGATATGTTGAGAAACATATTCATGGGGTCAACTATTCCTCTGGAGACGTGGATTATTCCAAGTTAAACTCGATTCTGGAAACATATTTACTAAACCATGCTGATTGTATTTACGTGCGAGGAAGTGAAAAAGCCGAATTTTTACTAAAAAAGTGTCACGTGTCACGTCCTATAATAGTAGATGTATGCAAGTTCGATGGAACCCCGTGTGTAACAGAAAAATTCAGTAGTGACTCCAAAACCTGCATGTACCACGCCAATGGATCATTTAAATGTACCCAGAAGAACGTCGAAAGTCTACGCCAATGGTTTCTTAATTGCATACCTTTGTAATTTTTTTGTTATTAATAAATGATTATAAATGAAAAAAAGGTTTTTAATTGAAACCCCTTATTAATTTCATGCATTTATTTTCGTTTTACAAGAAGAATAAAAATTTTTATTTATAATTTTTACAATAATTTTCAATATTATAAACAAAGTAGATGATAGTGTTATACAACTAACTACATATAATTTAGAATATTTGGGCTCTGACATGTCACTCAAATCGATGGGTGGTGGTGGTGGTGGAGTCGTAACAGCATGCCAATCTTTGAATTCTCCTTCAGTGTCATCATTAAAAATCAATTTTAATTTGTATCTCTTTGCTTCATCGATTGCTATGGAAAACGTATTTAGCTTCATATTATTTACCACCGAGAAATTCATCTTTCGCCATTCCGTTTGATTATCAAAACGTATCGCCATCTGTTGTACGCCCAACGGTACATTGGTATACAGTACGTTGTTTAATAAAGCCGTAAGTATAATGAAATTAGCCTTTAGGATGGCCATATTTGCGTCGGTTAGATTCTTCTAAGTGGTCTAGGATGATATCTCTCAATATCCTCCCAAAGACTTAAATTTGTCAAATCTCTTAAAACTTGTTTTTTATCTTCATATAATTTTATGTCTCTTCTTAGTTTTTGAACTTTTATACCAAACTCTTCAATTCTACGTCTATTCTCTTCGCTAGACATCTCAATACTGAATACTATACTTATTTTACTTTAAAAAAATACTGCCGGGTGTAGGATACGCCTCCTCTCGGAGATCTGGGTTATTAACCTTGACGCTCGGCCAACCCAGCTGTAGTAGTAGCAGTAGTTATTGTACCCTCGATACTAGCAGAAACGTCAAACGTCAAACGTGAAACGTCAAACGTCAGTCGTCAAACGTCAAACTTTTCGGTGTTCTTTACATAACCCCCTTTTCCCCATTTAAATCGGACCAATAGCAGTGAAGATATACGCTAAGGCCCTTTTGTCCTGTCACTGCGCATGATTTTTTCTTTTCAACTTTAATCTATATCACGCTCTCTACATAACCCCCTTTTCCCCATTTAAATCGGACCAACGATAGCTGAGATACACGCTAAGGTCCTTTTGTCCTGCCACTGCGCATGATTTTTTCTTTTCAACTTTAATCTATATCACGCTCTCTACATAACCCCTTTTTCCCCGTTTAAATCGGACCAACGATAGCTGAGATATACGCTAAGGCCCTTCGGGCTTTTCGTTCTACGCAAAAAATTCTATTCGACGGTAAACGAAATTTAATCTCCCACTACCCCGTTTTCCCCTCAGACCGTCTGTCTCACTCTTATCCATTGAATATGTACCTCTCACTCTTACACATTGAATTCCCTATGTGAGCCCATACATACGTTGTCTATCTACTAAACTACTTAGAACTGTTAGCTGTATTCTATGCTTTAAAGTGTTTCGCAAAAGATATGAATAACTGCAATGTTCTGCTAAGAATTGACAATACCACCGCTGTTAGCTATATTAATAAAATGGGAGGAATAAAGTATTTAAAACTTCATAAAATTGCTAAAGACATATGGCAATGGTGTGAAAAAAAGAGATTGTGGATTTTTGCATCATATATTTCATCAAAGGACAACATTGAGGCAGATCTAGAGTCTCGATCCTTGTCCATAGAAACAGAATATTCGTTGAATTCACATACTTTTCAAAAAATAATAAATTCATTGGGAAAACCAACTATAGATTTATTTGCATCAAAATCCAATGCTAAATGTAGAAACTATGTTTCTTGGAAAAAAGACCCTGACTCAATTTTTGTAGACGCTTTTACTAGAAGGTGGCCTAATTTTTTTTACGCATTTCCTCCATTCTCATTAATTTTAAAAGTACTCAATAAAATTATTATTGAAAAAGTTGAGGGTATAGTAGTTGTCCCAAATTGGCCTACTCAACCCTGGTACCCAATATTTTTAAAATTATTAATTAAAAAACCCTTGTATTTTAAACCTAACCGTACTTTAATTCTTTCACCTTTTAGAGAGAGTCACCCGCTATGGAAAAGAATTACCCTGGTTGTGAGAATCTTATCAGGGAAGCGTACCGCCGAAGAAATATTCCAGAGCCAGGAATAAACATTCTAATAGCCTCTTTAAGTAATAGTTCTTTAAAACAGTATAATTGTTCTTTAAAAATCTGGTGGAATTTCACAATAAGTGCGAAAGTAGACTTAACTAAACCTTCAATGCAGGATATTTTACGTTTTCTCACTTTGAAGTTTGAAAAAGGTAGTAGATATAGTTCGCTTAGTTTGCATCGATCGGCATTAAAACTATTATATAATAAGTTTGAAGATGAAGATATTATTAGCCGTTTCTTTAAAGGTATTTTTAAAATGAGACCTACGTTTCCTAGATATAGTACAATTTGGGACCCAAGTGTTGTTTTGAATTATTTATCTACTATGTTTCCTTTGGATTCACTATCGCTAGAAAAATTAACTTTGAAGTTAACTACGTTATTAGCACTTGTCTCTGCTCAAAGAATGCAGACCCTGTCAAAAATTCAAATTGTTAACATAAAAAATAATCAGAATCAGATTGAGATTAGGATCACAGATTTAATTAAAACTTCCAGGCCAAATAGATCGCAACCACTTATTATTTTGCCTTTTTTTGAGCAAAAACCAGAGTTATGTGTGGCAGGTACTCTGTTAGCTTACATTAACAAAACGGAGGCGATTAGACAAAATACAACGTACCTTTTTATAACTCATAAAAAACATCATAGAGCGTCAGTTCAAACGATTTCTAGGTGGGTAAAAACGGTTCTTAAAAAGAGTGGAATAGATACCACTCAGTTTACTGGTCAGAGTACCCTCCACGCTTCAACCTCAGCTGCATACAAAGCAGGGGCGAATATTGAAACTATTCGAAACGCTGCAGGTTGGTCCGCAAAGTCAAATATTTTTGAAAAATTTTATAATAAACCAATTTTGATTAGAGATAATTTCGCAGAGACCATTCTAAATATTAGATAGGTATTTGTTAAATTGCAATGGTAAATGATAAAAGTTTTTTTTATAATTGTAATTACATTATTTGATTGTACTTTTATCAATAAGAATTATTTTATTTAATTTTTTTTATTAATTACATTATATAAATATTTCATGTATTAAAATTATTAAATAAATTCCTTATAACAAGGTCTTAATTTTTGTATTTTTATTGTTTGTAAGTATGTAGCGTAGATCGCGTTTACTTTAAACATCTACATGGTGGTCTATAAGGAAGTGGTTCCGAAATATAATCATAGATTAAACGACTTACCTGTAAGGAAGTTCGATCTTGATTATATGAGGAACCACTTCCGCATAGACCAACCCTCCCATCATTGCATTATAGGTGACATATTTTTAGTGTTTTATGTCTAATAATATACCCACCCTATTTGTAACGCGATCTAGGAACTAAAAACCATAATGATTGTGGTTGGTGGGTGTAAGGGCGACGAGAGCCATGTGTTTTGTCTTGACTGTTGAATAGTGATCGTTCCGTGCCAGAGGCGTAACTA
Source organism: Psylliodes chrysocephalus (assembly GCA_927349885.1). NCBI lineage: Eukaryota > Metazoa > Arthropoda > Insecta > Coleoptera > Chrysomelidae > Psylliodes > Psylliodes chrysocephalus. Next base: position 41,390,590 of record OV651823.1, read on the forward strand.
CATGGTGGTCTATGCGGAAATGGTTCCTCATATAATCAAGATCGAACTTCCTTACAGGTAAGTCGTTTAATCTATGAATATATATTATTCTAGAGCTCTTAAAAGTATGTTCCGAAATATAATGATATAACAAAATTTATAGGAAATTCATCATTGAAGAAGTTATAACTCGAAACTACATAGAGATTCAACGATGATATTTAGCTGCAGTTAACTAGGACTCGTGTAATTATTTATTGCAATGCAAGAACCTAATTAAACCTACAGTTATACTTTACTAAAATATGTAAAAGTTCCCTTCAATTCCAAATTTGTCTTCATATTGCACTAATTTTCTTACCAACATACAAAGTATTTGTGATAATTATACAGGATGGTGCAAATTTGACAGGTTTATAAGATATTACTAAATTAGCAGGGGATAAAGCACATTTGATCTCACCTTTTTTTTAAACTAAACATGTTATTTTATATCCCGTTATAAATTCCTCCCCTAAGTAAAATGTAAGCATGATTTTTAAAATATCATTATTTTGTTTGGATGTTCAAATAAAAAATGGTAAATGGTATTACCTTGAAAATTTGTACCCCTTGAAAAAATAATAAGAGTATGACAATGGATTTTACATATGTAACTATGTCAAATTATTAAATTCTTTTTGAAAATAAGATATTTATTTGAGATAATAAATTATGATAAAATTAGAAAATCACCCTATAGCTTCTAAAATGGATTTATAACATAACTAAGCATTCCATGTTTTATTTCTCAAAAAAGTTGAGAATGGTGGGTTATAAGGTTTCGATATCTAGTTGTATCTTGTAAAAGCGTCGAATTTTGACCACCATGTATAATAAAACAGCTAAGTTTAAATAAAATACTTTCTTACCAAAGAATGCAGCAGTGGAATCAATGGGGACTCTATTTGATTATAAAAAAATGCTTTAATTTGAGCCCATCTCATCAACTTGAAGATTAACCATGCCTCCTTCTCGTTTTTCACCCTTAAACAAATAAGGAAAGAATTTAAATAAACAAAAATAATACTAAACGTTAGTTATTTCCAATTTTATTTTTTTTTTAACTTTAGTAGTTTGAATAATCTTTAAAATGGGAAAAGACAGATATTGCTAAAATTGAATAAATAATAACACATACAAAAGAAGTTTTATATTGTATATATAAAAGTGATTTAATTTCTGTTTAAATTAAAATCCTATGAATTAATCTTTTAAAATATAAAATTTCTGTTAAATAACATTATTATAGGTACGTTGCTTAGAAAATTAACTTTAAATATATTACTGCATAAATTTTTAATTTGATTTCAAATAAATGTTTTCTTTTATTACTAAGAAGGCACAATATTCTATACTATATAGAAGGTAAGTATATTAATGTTACTGTCCCAGAAGGGTGGGTGTACAAATATTATGAATATACAAATGTTATGTATAATAAAAGTGTCCTTTGAATGAGACAAAAAAATACGAACCTTGTCCTGTCTCTCCTTCTATTTAACCTCTTGTAAAGTTTAGTTTTCTTTTTGTTGTATCTCACTTTTAGATTTCCTTGTATCAGTTTTATATTTAATAAAATCTAATTATTCCTAATTAGTATTTTGGCCAATACAAGTTCTTAGCAATTTAACTAAAATTTTAACCCCAAAAATGTAGTGGAAATACAAATTAAGTATGTAATAAAGTGAATGTTTTTGAAGTAATTTTATGTACTTATTATTAATTTACTTACCAAGTGGTTTTTCTTCTATCTGTAGCAGTAAATTGCTTGCGATTTTTTTTTGTCAACCATTATAATACTTCAACTAAACGAACTCAAATTGAACTTTTGTAATATATATTCAAAGTACCTCTCGACACTCACATAAATTGGCTGGAAAATTGAAAAATTCTAAAATATTAATCAGTAAAGATCCATATCTATGGTAAAGATTCAATCTGTCAAAGTAAATGACGAGCAGTAGACATGGGTAACGCAGCGCTGCGTTGCGTTATTGCGTTAACGCAGTTGTATGCGTTATGAGCGTTGATACACCAGCTGTTACTGTATCATCGCAACGCAATTTTCGATACTGCGTCGAAAAGATCGCGAGTTGTTGGTGCGCCATGCGCCAGGCACTGATTCCGTTTTCCGTGACGAGTTGAGAATTTTAATTTACGTAATTGATGCAACTCGTAATGCAGATTACCCAAAATCTATCAAGTAATTATGTTCTTTGCAACATGTCACATCATTTTTTGTAGGATTGTAGGTCGAATTTTATGGATTTTAACCTTGTAGGTACACTGTCAGTTTTTAGTTCTTCCCATTTTGATTTGCTACTAGTATTCAAAAATGATATCATTTTTATATAAATTGAAATTTTTGTATTCTTTGTAAAATCCGAACACAATGAAATAAAAAATGGGTGCATTACACTGTTATATTTTCGTTTATTTTTAAACATATAATTTAGTTAAATTCCCAATTGCGTTATTGCCTTGAACACGGTTTGGTCGGTTTGACCCTTATAAAACGACAGCCCGCGCTGAATAACACCGGATCATGCGATACACCGAGGTGCATCGACTTCATTCGGCGCAGGCAGTGGTGTGACGCAATAACGCAATTGCGTTAACGCAATGAGTTGGCGCAATAGAATGCGCCGGAGTTAGTGTATCAACGCAAAGAATTTTAGTGCGTTACCCATGTCTAACGAGCAGAGCTGACAGAGGAAGCGACGTTGCCAGTTCACGTCGTCGTTAAAAATTAACAGAAGAATGCAACCCGTACTACACCTTTAGTAAAAGATTTGGATTTAACGAGTCATTAGATATTTAACGATCGTTGTTGCAACCCGCTGTGTGTGTGTGTGTGTGTGTGTGTGTGTGCGCGTGTGCGTGTGTGTGCGTGTGTGTGCGTGTGTGTGCGTGTGTGTGCGTGTGTGTGCGTGTGTGTGTGCGTGTGTGTGCGTGTGTGTGTGCGTGTGTGTGTGCGTGTGTGTGTGCGTGTGTGTCTGTCTGTCTGTCTGTCTGTCTGTCTGTCTGTCTGTCTGTCTGTCTGTCTGTCTGTCTGTCTGTCTGTCTGTCTGTCTGTCTGTCTGTCTGTCTGTCTGTCTGTCTGTCTGTCTGTCTGTCTGTCTGTCTGTCTGTCTGTCTGTCTGTCTGTCTGTCTGTCTGTCTGTCTGTCTGTCTGTCTGTCTGTCTGTCTGTCTGTCTGTCTGTCTGTCTGTCTGTCTGTCTGTCTGTCTGTCTGTCTGTCTGTCTGTCTGTCTGTCTGTCTGTCTGTCTGTCTGTCTGTCTGTCTGTCTGTCTGTCTGTCTGTCTGTCTGTCTGTCTGTCTGTCTGTCTGTCTGTCTGTCTGTCTGTCTGTCTGTCTGTCTGTCTGTCTGTCTGTCTGTCTGTCTGTCTGTCTGTCTGTCTGTCTGTCTGTCTGTCTGTCTGTCTGTCTGTCTGTCTGTCTGTCTGTCTGTCTGTCTGTCTGTCTGTCTGTCTGTCTGTCTGTCTGTCTGTCTGTCTGTCTGTCTGTCTGTCTGTCTGTCTGTCTGTCTGTCTGTCTGTCTGTCTGTCTGTCTGTCTGTCTGTCTGTCTGTCTGTCTGTCTGTCTGTCTGTCTGTCTGTCTGTCTGTATCCACCATAACTCATGAACCGATACAAAGAAAAACACTAAATTTTAAACTTAAACTAAGCTTTATTCCAGCCTGCGGTGAATAGATTAGATTTTGGGCAGAGTCGGAACATTTGAGGGGGTACTTTATTGGTGGTCATTTTTATATTTTATGAAATATATCCGTTATTTACGGTTGGAGAAGAAAATTATTCAAAAAAAAGTTACTTATAATATTATTATCTATAATTTTTGTTCTATGCAAAATTTTCCTAAAATGGTCCGTATTCGAGATATTTGAAAAAATGTGTAAATTTCGAATTTTGAAGAAAACTCAAAAAGGGATAAAGGAATAAACATTAAATTTTATTTTACCTGAGGTGAAATAATTAAATTTTGGACGAAGGCGGAACATCTGCGGGGGGGGGGGTACTTTATGGGAGGCCGTTTTTATATTTTATGGAATATATTATAGAAAAATGTGTCGAGTTAGATGTATGTGGAACATGTATATATTTAGTTTATCCTCTAAACATTTATAAAGGTGCTGCAATAGGTTTTACAAAATAACCGGAAAAGCCTATAATAACTAGATAGGAAAGTTGAATTATACGAAAGGAATTATTTTACTAATTAAATTAAAAAAATACTGAAATTTTCTAAATAATGATTTTTATCATACTGGTACCAATAACTTTAAAGTTAAAACTCTTATCATACCATATTCAATAATTTTTTTAGCCTCGTGAATTAATTACCGCTATGTAGATATCTGAAGATCTTCTAAGTTAGGAATGTCGCCATCATCGATAGCCTCGGTAGCCTCTCTAGCTCCAAAACATCCAGTTGAATAATTCGAAAATAGTTTCTGTTAAAGTTGAGTATATAGCAGTATCTAGCAGTGAATTTTCGATAGGAAGGAGAAAATTTATAATGTGAGACTGCTTACATTCTCTTCCTAAACAAAAAATAAATTCTGTTTTTCACGGGTCCCTTGTACGATATATAATTTAACTTTTAAACATTTACTGTTTTAAAATTAAATACAAGATAACAAAAAACTAATTAATATAGACAATTTGTAAATTCAGCTCACAAAATGAGTAAAGCATATTTAATAAATTTAAATTGACTTTCAAAATAAATAACAATAGAAATAAGTAGAAATATAAATTTTACTTAGATATTTTTAAAACTTACCACTATCTTTTGCAGTCTGGGCACTGAACTGTTAGTTTAAGTTATCAGATAAGAAATGAATTTTAATGAAAAAATTCTAATTTTGAAAGCCAGCCAGATCCTCACCTAGAGAAATTTCCCTCTCTAAGCATATTGCTAGCGCCGATAATTAAATGATAAATCAATTTGATACTAATTTATACAGGATGTCACACAATTAAAATAACATTTTTAAATGAAACTTTAAAATGTTACACTATTTGAAAATGAATTACTTGAATAAGAAAGAGCGAAATCTATTAATTAAATATTAATGATCTGTGAATACCTCAAATTATAAATCGCTGTATGAGATTTGATTTATCAATTAACATCATTAAAAAAAAATGCTTTTCACAAAAAACAAACTATGGTTAATAGAAATTTAAATTACCTTAAACTGAATCCCAAACGGATTGCAAAACAAATTAGCCACTGATATAGACGATCTCAACAATAAATTGAAAATCTAAATCTGATACGTCAAATAACTTTGTTGGTTACATGAAAAATTCCCCCTAAAAATAATGAAAAAATATAAAAGGAAATATTATAGTAGAGATATGAGTAGAGTGCCTTCTTTTATTAATTAACCAGCATTTAGTTTTGTAGCTTCCTTTATCAGGGTTTATGCCTAAATTAATTAAAGAAAAATGCTAAGAAAGTGAAAAGAAAAGATGAGAGAAGAAAGATAAAAGTAACCTTTGTAAAACAACAGCCTGGAAGTCACTTTATCCTCGTATTATCAGTGAATTAGGTTTAATATTTCATGGCGATAAGCAAAGTAGCAAATTTTGAATCGTCTCCAAAAAACAAATTGTTACCTAAACACCGCAGCAGGGATTACTAGGATTTGCAAAAAAAATGATAACCCAGTAATCAGCGCTCCATCGATTTGTTACACAGTAGATAGTAGGTAAACTGTGAACAAATTAAAATTAAATCACTGCAATTAATCTATCGACACATTTACATAAATCGATCAATCTCCGCTCATTGGAAAACAATATTAAATTACGAGACGATAAAGATTAAAATCCGTTGTTTGAATTATGACGTAAAATGGCATCTTCTCAGAAAACCCACTAAACAGCTAAAAACATCATTGTTCAATTTAAATTAATGCAATCCATTCCTAAGCAACAATATAGACCTAAATTAGTGGAATGTACTTCAGTTAGCCGATAAATCTCTGCAACAAATACCCTTAATCGATAAGCAACGCTCTAATGCAGCGTTTAGCTAACAATTCACCTTAAGAACAATAAAGGAAATGGCTTCTACTTTACCTATTGCTAAATATTAAACAGAAGTGAAAATAACAGTAATTTTCTTTTTGATTATCTGCTTCAAATTTTCCCTTTTACATATGAATTTTCATATTTTCTTGTTTAGTGTTCTAATTTTCTTGTTAGTATAAAAAATTTTTTTGTTTTCTCATTCTCAGTTTAATATATTTTACTTTCAATAAATTTTGTCATCGCCACCTATACTCACTTTCAGTAAATAACACCTCCGTTAGTACACTATTTATCCGCTAATTTAAAATTTACAGTTTACTGCATTGATTCGTTAAAAATCTAGATAGATGTCTTGACAGTCTGATAATTTTTACTTTTTTACTTTTTACTTTCAGTAATTAACATTATTTCCTTAAAAATTTTTTAAACTGTTTGTGCTTGTAAAACTATTTTGTGTTGTTTAGTTATTAATTGTCTTAAATGTGTTTTAATTAATTCTTTTATTCAAAAAGACATCTGGTGGTTTAACCTAACCTACATTAAAAATTTTTTTTTTTTTTTTTAAATACTTATTACACATGACTTTTTTAACTCGTTCTGTTAAACTTTTTGTAGTGCTTCCTTTATGGAATTAGTCAAGGTGAGTCAAGGTTATTGTTTAACTTTCTTTTGTGTTTTTTCTGTTAATTTGTATATGTTAAAGTCCGTTCATGCTTTTATAATTGTTTTTATTACAACTGACTCCTTGACATTCCATTTAGGTGTGCCTGATGATGAAGTGACAACTTCGAAACCGGTCGCCAATAAATTGACTTGTGAGAAATAAAAGACCTTTTCTTTAACCTTTACACTTAATCCCTACTACTCACATATGGCTACCCTCACTCCATATTTAATAAAATGTTGGTAATTTGTTAAATTATTTTTTTTATAAATTGTATAACATAATTTATTTTATTTGCAGATTTCCGTTCTTCTAAATCAAGATCGAAACATATCGACAGACATTTTGGGAAAGACTTCGTGGTTTGTGAATTTTGTGGAAGATTCATGATAAAAATGAATTTTTTTTGGCACCAATTTATTCATGTAGTAAAAAATAGATCAAGAAAAGTTTCTCCGAAAATCAATGACGTTTCCAACATACCGACACATTTAATAATTAACAATAATGAAAAACCATTTAAATGTGACATTTGTTCAAAAGGATTTAATAATAAATCTAAGTTACGGAGACATTTAAAAATTCACAGTAATGGAAAATCATTTAAATGTGACATTTGTTCCAAAGGATTTAGTCGAAAATCTAGCTTACAACAACATTTAATAATTCACACTAATGAAAAACCATTTAAATGTGATATTTGTTCAAAACGATTTAATCATAAATATGGCTTACAACAACATTTAATAAATCACAGTAATGAAAAACCATTTAAATGTGACATTTGTTCAAAAGGATTTAATCATAAATCTAAGTTACGAAGACATTTAATAATTCATAGTAATGAAAAATCTTTTAAATGCGACATTTGTTCCAAAGGATTTAATCAAAAATCTTATTTACAAAAACATTTAATAAGTCACAGTAATGAAAAACCATTTAAATGTGACATTTGTTCCAAAGGATTTAATCGAAAATTTCATTTACAACATTTAATAATTCACACTAAGGAAAAACCATTTAAATGTGACGTTTGTTCAAAAGAATTTAATCATAAATCTAATTTACGAATTCATTTAATAATTCACAGTAATAAAAAATTTAATGAAAAATGTATCTAACTTAATTCACTATAAAAAACAAATATTGAAATGTGGATTTACATCATTCGATCGTAAAATTAATTTAATGCAATATTTTGTAACGTATTCTTTTCCTTCTGTTTTTTTTTTATCCAATCACTCGGGAACCAATTACATCTAACGGGCAGCTCTTCCGACATGTGAGCATAATGAGTTCTTAATTTACATAAAGTTATCTTTCATCCCTACCTTTGCAGCAGAGCTGGGACGAATCCTCAAAAAATTGATTTGAATCACGAATCCGAATCACGAGATGTGATTCGAATCACGGATCCTGTTTTCGAATCCTTTTTGCAAAAAATAAGGATTCGAATCAAGTGATTCGAATCCATTTTTTCGGATCACGAATACGAATCACTGTCAAGTGTCATACCATTTTATTATGTATGCTTCCAAATCTAATATCAATATTAACTATGTGTCTATTACGGACTATGACTTCCATACAAATGGTTGATACACGAAGATGTTATTTTTTTTTTCTATAAATATGAACCATTAAAAATTACAAAAAATATATTTTATTGTAATACAAAAAACATATTTTATTTTAATACAAAAACGAAATAAACAAACAATAAAATAAAAATGCCTTTTGATTGGCCTTACATGGCACCAAAATTTCAAAGCTATTCCTTTGAGGTGCGTCGATTATACCTGCAAACAAAAATAATCGTTACACTGTACCAGACGATAGAAGGCAAGTATTAAATTTTAGGATTTTTTTATGTTGGATATTCATTGCTAATTTGTAATGTCAAAGAAGGCAGCAGAACACCTAAGCAATTTTGAGTTGAAACCTATGCCAAATTTTTAGGCTATTTTTATACTACTCGTTGTTTGCAAAAATCAAGGTGCTCTGCTTGCTTTGAACGAAGTCAGCAGAGCACATCTGTTCTAACAAAGCATCCTGTATTTTATAAAAAAACACTATTTTTTTCGCAAAGGTGCTCTGCTAACTTTGTTCCAACAAAAGCACTCTGTATTATTTAAAAATTGCAATTTTTAGTAAAGTTTTATAATATTTCAAAAGCCTAAAAGTAGCATAAAAATGCGGTGTGGTTGTTTTTAGAAAAAAAGCTTTAAAAAACCAAGGTGCTCTGTTGGGTTCGTTCGAAGCTAGCAGAGTACCTTGATTTTTGCAGAAAACAAGAAGCATAACATTTTTTAATAGGGTATAAAAATAGCCTTAAAATAGCTTAAAAGTATGGCATATGTTTCAACTCAAAATTTCTAAGTACTCCGTTGTCTTCTTTGACATTAATTTGTAGATTGTTAAGTTTATCTTCTAAACCAGCGTTACTCTAAGTGTGGTCCGCGAAGCCCTGGGGCTCTGCAACGCTTTTGTGGGGGCTTCACGAAGAAAATAATAAAAAAAGCAGTACATATCGCTACAACAGGACTTTGCTTGAGGACCTTTAATTTTTTCGTTTTTTTTTTTAGGAGTATATGATTTCGGTATTTTTGTATTTGGGGATTTTGGGTTGGAGGAGAACTTTTTTTTAGAAGTCAGGTAAAAGGCTATAGCAAGGAGGACTTTTATTTCGAAATGTATTTAGGGCTTCGACAAATATTTCACTTTTCAAAAAGGTTCAGTCACCAAAAAAGTTTGAGAACCACTGTTCTAAACAATAACAATCGGTCTTCAGTCTCAGTCTAGTTCAGTTTACACTTCGTGACAAATCAAAGCGTAAATTAACCGTCCGCGCCGGCGCAGTTTGGTCTCTAAAAGGATCCGAGCCTAATATTGGTGATTCGAATACGAATCCTTAAGGATTTCCTCGGCGAATGCGGATCACGGATCCTTTTTTTCTTAGAGCTCTTTCACACGAAGATAATGTATGCGAGATACGCGTATCCGAGATTCAGGCTGAACATACATTCAAATGGACCTTTTCACACGGTACGGGCGACGCATACAGTATCGCGATACGGAATTTCTGTATCACGGCACCTTCAACCGCGGAGGCTGAGTGCGTATGCCGCATACCGCATAACTATTACGATATATGGACCTTTTCAGACATGGATACTTTTGCAACGGAGATTATATCATAGGCGCAGGATTTTTCAATGGTAGGTATCCTGAGTGCATTTAGTTTATTCGATTAAATTGTATGAAAACACATAATTTTGAACATTTTCCTATAAAGCAAAATTTAAAAAAATATGTTTAGCGATTGAATTAGATGCATGAATAGTTTTTTTTTTTTTAATTATTTCACGAATAAAACATTAGCCTAAACTGCAGAATTATATATTTTTCACCGTCTTCTCTACTCATGTTGTATGTTCAGTTTTTTAATATTAAAGTAATGTACTCTACAGATGCCTTTGTGTTTATGAGTTTTGACTTTATGATTTGGAATATTGTTTATTATTATCCATCTATTATTTATCTCATTCGTCGAAAAACCTCAAACCCTGTTTGTTTTGCACTTTTTTATTTTTCTAATAAAATTAAAGTTGAATGATGTAAAATGCTCAGGTTTGTTTAGAGTTCCGGTCTACTAGAATATTATACGCTTTTTGTAAATAAATTTAATATAAACGTCAAAACTAAATAATTTTAAAAGACATTCTGATTACCTAATTTGTTATACTATTGCCGCGTTTGAAAATCCACATCCGATGCATTTTTTACTTCTCGAGCGTTTTTTTTATCCACTTCGGACACATCTGCTACAACTATTTGCTGCGTTTGAGAATCCACATCGGATGCATCTGAGATTCAGTGTACGTAAATAGGTCATTTCCTTTGCATCGAAAGTGTAGCACTGAGCTACACCACTTCTGAAAATATCGTTCCATTTATACAATATGTATAAATAGAACGATATTTTCAGAAGTGACGTATCTCAGTGCTACACTTTCGATGCAAAGGAAAAGACCTAATGTAATGGGACATATGTGTCAGATGTGGATAAAAAAAACGCTCAAGATGTACAAAATGCATCCGATGTGGATTCTCAAACGCGGCATATATCTGCGTTTGTTTATCCCAGATGTATTTGTTCAGATTAAATTTTTTACATCTCAATTTGAAATGAGATGTGAATGAGATGTTCGTTCCATGCCAGAATGTAAGTGTTCTGTGACGCCAAGTTTGTCAATTTATCCTTTGTTTATGCTAGCATGAATATAAAAGTGATTAGTTTGTTTATTTTTGTTTAGATTTCAAGTTTAGGTTGATT
>OV651823.1:41402155-41424169 GCA_927349885.1 Psylliodes chrysocephalus
ATTCGAATCTGTCGTCACGCTTGCTGTTATTAGCTAAGGTCATCTGTCAACCCGTCACCCCGTCATCGGTCGCCTTAGGTCGAAAATGGCGGGAATCCGGTACTCCAGCGATCCGTCAACTGTCGCCTGTCAGATCCTTAGTTCACGTGAACGATGGTCGCCATCTTGGCCCTGTCATCTGTCACCCAGTCACCCCGGCACCCCGTCATCTAGATCCTTCACGTGAATGGCGGCTGGCACCCCGTCACCCCGGCACCCCGTCATCTAGATCCTTCAGGTGAACGGCGGTCGCCATCTTCGCTCTGTCATCTGTCAACCCGTCACTCCGTCGTCCCGTCACCCCGTCACTCATCTGTCATCCTGTCGTCTGTCATCTGGCGCCCCGTCATCTGCCACCTGTCATCGGTCGTCTGTCATCTGTCATCCAAGATTGCGGCCATAGGTTGACAGCTGAGAGATGACCTTCGTGGCTATGCGTTGACAAATCGTTGACAGCTGAGAGATTGACAGATGACACATGTAGGTTAGTCAACTTCATGGCTATGCGTTGACAGCTGCCAGATGACAAATGCCAACTTCGTGGCTATGCGTTGACAGCTGACACATGTCAACTTCGTGACAGATCGTTGACAGCTGACACATGTAGGTTAGCCAACTTCGTAGCTATGGCCGCGCCTGCGCAGTATGAAAACGTTCTATAGTGACCCATTCCCTACTGACACATCTGTCCCATTACATTTACGTATACTGAATCACGTGATCAAAGATTTTTTACATCTCAGATGCATCCGATGTGGATTCTCAAACGCAGCATAAGATTGGCCAATTGGCCAATCTAAATAAAAACTGGAGATGTCTCGGAAGCGGTCGGTACTTTGCGGAAATTGTCAGTAGAGTTTGGCGGAAATTTTTAATGTTTGCTTTTTATAGATTTCACTTCAAAAAAACACAGACATACGCCCGTATTTATAAACAGAACTTTCGGCCAATTTCATAATCAATTTAAAGGACACTTTAATTTTAAAGTATCTTTTAACTTAATAGTTTAATAGCTTAAAGTCTCCTTTCATTAAAGGCCACTTTAGCTATCGATTATGAAATTGGCCGTTACCTGAGTCGGACTTGGATAAGTCGTCCTTGAACTAAACTCGAAATTTTATTATATCATGTGAATTTAGATATGAATAGTAACAAATCCGTAAATGCACTTAACAGTTACATCTCTAAATTCCATTGTAATACTGGAACCACCAGGGGGTCGATTCTCGACTTTTTTCCTATAGGAATTTGGTTGTTTTTCCTATAGGAAAGTAGGTTAGGTATTCTGGAGTCAAGTTGTAGGAATATTTTCCTAAGCAGTTATAGGAAATGAATTCCCATCCTCATGAGACAGGGAATTTAATTTTCCTACAAGATTTTGTAATCGGGCTTGCGCAATAGTAGCTTGTTTAATGTGGTTATTGATTTATGCTTACTTTTTAGGCGATTCCAAACTCATTTAAAAAGAAACATACTACATATATTATTAAAAGTTAATTTTAATTTGAGTAAAATTATCCTATTTGAAATGTCTTTAAGTCAATAAATAAAGTAAACCAAAATCCATAAATTATTTATGAAAATTTACCAAAGAAACTAGTTAGGTATGTACTTTTGAGTCTTGTTTGAAATTCGCACATCAGGATTCCTCGACGGAGCCCAAACCAAGTTATAATGATGTATGATGTGAATTTTACTATAATTTGGTAAATATTGAAAGTATTCCTATATTTTTGTATTTCAAATTAGAAATTAGAGGATACAAGCATTAACCTTTTGGTGTAGGAAAAACATTTGTACTAGTTACTTTCTTTAGTTTCTACTTATAAATATAAATAACGGCAGGGCCGCCGAGAGCCAAGCCGGGCCCCAGGACAATTCTCTATATAGATCGGGCCCCGTGACAAAAAACAGCTCTTCAAACAAAAACTTTTCCTCCTCTACTTGGATTCAATTTTCTAAAAAAAAAAAGCTTCCGAACCTATAAAACTTCCCCCTCTCGTCTTGTGTCGAATTTCTTTTCTCATACAAAACAAAAATTCCAGTTGCCGGGCCCCCCTTATACCGCTACCGGGCCCCCATTTGTGTTTCGGCCCCCGGGAATTAGTCCCGGCTACAGCCCCTCTAGTCGGCCCTGAATAACGGTAATCACAATGGTAGTCCTTCTGAAACATTTTCGCTTTCTCTTTTTGCTGCTAATAAAAAATATTAAAAATAAATAACCAGTACATCCAGAAAATCAAATATTTTTGACAAATTGCCTTGTTGCCAACTGTTAAACAACTATATTTAACTGAAATAAATACATTCCATTGGCTCGTTTCTGCGTTATCTTGAAATTATCAACGACATACTGAAATTGGAACTCCTACAGGAAATTGGATTCCTATTGTACTCGAGAATACCGACAACTAAAACTGTAGGAATATTATCATAGGAATTCATTTTCCTCGGAATCAAATTCCTACAACTCGAGAATCGACCCCCTGGGACTTTAGAGACGTTGTAACGGAACTTCGATTTTAGTTCAAGGACGACTTACCCAAGTCCGACTCAGCTGAGTTCTTTATAAATACAGACCTAAAAGTATCCATAGAATAACTAAACGAACGCAACTGATCTTTGAAGTTTGGGTTTTTTTTGTCAAATGTCAATTGCCATTTTCATTGAAATTTGTTTTTGGCTTCCAACGTGCATAAAAAAAAAGTAACATTTACCTATAAAAAATTGATATCGTTTATTTAATATTCTTTAATGATCAAACAAGAAGAACGTTTAGATACTTGTGAAACCGATTTTATTTATAGACAAATAACACAAAAGTATAAAGACGAAGATGATGTTTTTGATGAATTTGAAACCAATACGTCGGGACGAAATGTTGAAATTAAAGAAGAAATTATCGAGTGTGAACAGTCTAAAATTGAACAACGTTCGGATTTGCTGCCAAAAATTAACAGTGATTCGACGTCCGGAAAAGAAGTGCAATTTTGTGCTAAAACTATTAAAAAAGAACTGGAGGACACTAGTGAAGTTAAAGCTACGACGAATAGTAGAGACATTAAGAAAGAGATTGATGAATATATTCAGTCCAAAGTTGAACTTTTGACTACGCACTGTGATTTACCGACTTTGAAAAATGAAAATACTGAATATCAAGAAAGTTTGACAGAGTTATGTGACAGTGAAGAAAATGCTAAGATATCAAATACATTAAAAAATGATGTAAATGTTATAAATATAAAAAAGAGAAGGAAGCAGTATCGCTGTCAAAAAAGTAAGTGCTTATTAAAATTAAATGATTATCAAAGCTAAACCACAGTTTATAGCTAATAAATCAGTTAGCTCACTCGGACCAATTGAATGTTCCAAAATAAAATCCACTCCAGGGATACAAATTCTGGATGCACAGAAGATTGGTGTTTGAATATAGGCAATTGTTCTATTGTATTGGTTATAGTAAGTGAGCTCATTGCAAATTTCAACCGTTGTTTGATAACGAAATTAAATATTCTCCAAAGACATTTAACTACATTGTACTTTACCAAAGTGCACCTATGCCAATTCCTGAGCATAGTGGTTAAAAAAAATATTTTATATTTAAAAAATCACATAAGACATAATAGCAACAATTGTGTTTACCCTGAAAATTACAATCCTAATTTATTGTGAACCTAGCTTTTAAACCTGAATTATTATTATTTGAACCCATTTATATATGTAAAAGGAAGAAGGATGGCATTGTATAAACCATTTGCAGAGATAGTCAATACAAATTATACACTCTTGTTAAACAATTCTTTTAAACCATATATTTGACTACACAATCAATGGCCAACTTTTAGATAGTATTAAACAAATTAAAGATCTTTTTTTTAGAAATACCATCTTTGGAAACCAGAAGAAAATAGAGACCTGATTTTACTTCTTAATATCCTTAATGAGAGATATGATTGTCCTGAAATTCTATTGAAAATTAATCTTTTTGTTCCTACTCGTAATACCAGGCAATCACAATTATTTTATATTCCTATTTTATAGACTTAATAGTACTTTTAACAGTTGTATTCATCGGATACTTAGACTGGCAAATTTTCTGGATATTACAATATTTAATTCCTCTGTAAATAGATTTAAACACAACATTCAAAATACGCCAATGTAATTTTTATCAACTTATTGTTATCTAAATGAGCTTGCCCCATAAATAATATAAATAAATAAATATATCATAGTCGTTTTTTTTTTGTCTTGACTATGGCAACCTGTAAAAATGAACCACAACAATAGGTATATAAATAAATTTTTAAATCGGCAAAAATTGATTCATATTTTTAATGATTTTGACCTACTTACCATGGGTAGATGTTTTTGTTTTATGTTAAAAGGAAGAAAATGTTTACCTTTAATGATATATATCAAGATATATTTGAATATGTTATTTTCTGGAAAACTTTAAGGACAAATAAAATTAAGACTGTCATGCCTTATGTGATTTTTTTAATACAAAATATTAAGGTGCCATTTGGTAAAGTACAATGTTTTTACATGCTTTTGGGGAATATTTAATTTTGTTATCAGATGATGGTAAAAATTTGCAGTGGGCTCTTGAGTTATTATGATTTGATTCTGTATGCGCCAGGGATACAAATATGAGTTGCGTAATGTATATACTGGAACATTGAGATCAAAAATACCAAGGCAAAGAGAGGCCTTAAGCTGGATTTATAATGTTCATTCAGAAGGCGTTCAGTTTACACCAAGTTTCAGTTCAACACAAACTAAGCAGATTGTGTGTATGTATACATTTATAAAATTCAGTCATTGACTTCCGCGTTCAGTTCAAATTCAGTTGAGTTGAGAGGTGAGAGACAACCAACTGAACAAAGTTTATAAATCCAGCTTTAAAATTATATTTCTTACTTTATTTTTCAAGTATGTAATAGGGTGTTGCTACTGAGGTTTTTATCAATTATTACTTCTATTTTGTGTGAGTTGACACCTGAATTTGAAAATTGTATTTGGAATTTGCAGAGAGTCAAAGTTTGAAATGCAACCAGTTTTTTTACTGTATGTAAATTGAAAAGATTTGTTTTTTTATATAAAAAGCTTTCAAAGTATATGACTGGGCATCATTGGGCAGAAGATGCTGTAGTTTGCTTTGTAGTGGGTTTTAAATTCATCTCTAGTGGAAGAAAACATTGTTTTGCTGGAAACATAAATGCAAAATCCCATTTTTCAAAAAGTTAACAGTACTAAAATCTAAAACCATACTGCTGAGGTGTCAAACAAAGATTTCTAATAGAAATATTTCACTTTTTCTGGTGCCTGGTAGTATTTTGGTCTACCTTGAAGTTCATATGCTGATGCTGCTATAGTGATGTCAAAGATGGCAGCAGAGCACCTAGTGAATTTTGAGTTGAAACCTGTGCCATATTTTTAGGCTATTTTAATACCTTAGGTATTCACAAATTTTATGCTGTTCATTTTTTTTTTTGCAAAAATTAAAGTGATCTACTAGCTTTGAATGAAGTCAGCAGAGCACCTCCATTTTTTAAAGTTTTTTTCCCAAAACCACTAAGTACATTACATTTTTAGGCAATGTTTTAGGATATTAAAATATTATAAAACCTTTTAAAAAAATCTGATGTGTCCAACACATGACTTTCCTAGCTATTTATAGGCTTTTTCTGGTTATTTTGTACAATCTATTGCAGCACCTCTATAAATGTTTAGAGGATAAACTAAATATATACATATTCCGCATACATCTACCTTGAAACATTTTTCTGTAGATATTCATTGAAAACGAAAATACTGAAAAATTTAAAAGCACATTTCCTCCAATTTTTCCATTACAGTCCATTTTAGAAAAATCGTGAATAAACCAAAATTATAGAAATGCAAACAACTTTTAGTTTAACAATTTTTTTAAAAATCAGAATTTTGCACATTTTGTTAAATTACTCGAATACGGACTATTTCAGGAAAATTTTACATAAAACAAAAATTATAGATAATAATATTAGAAGTAACTCTTATTTGAACAATTTTCTTTTCCAAATATAAATAACAGATATATTCCATAAAATATAAAAACGGCCTCCCATAAAGTACTCCCCCCTAGATGTTCCGACTTTGTCCAAAATCTAATTATTTCACATCAGACCGAAATAAAACTTAATTTTAAAATTTAATGATTTTTCCTATCCGTTTTTGAGTTTTCTTTAAAATTCGAAATTTACACATTTTCTCAAATATCTCGAATACGGTCTATTTCAGAGAAATTATGTATGAAATAAAAATTATAGAGAAATATATTACAAACAACTTTAATTTAAACAATTTTTATAAAAAAATATTTTTTTTACATTTTGTCAAATTTCTCGAATACGGGCCATTTTGTATAGAGCAAAAATTGTAGAAAATAATATTGTAAGTATCTTTTATTTCAAGAATTTTCTTTTCCAAATGTAAATAACGGATATATTCGATAAAATATAAAAATGATCACCAATAAAGTACCCCCCAAATGTTCCGACTCTGTCCAAAATCTAATCAATTCACCGCAGGCCGGAATAAAGCTTAACACACCACACACGCACACACACCCACACACCTACACACACACACACACACACGCACGCACGCACGCACGCACACACACACACACACACACACACACACACACGCTACGCTCCTCAGGATATAAAAGTGCTCGGTAAATATTAGCACACTTCTCACCCTAGGTATATAATGTACTATTACTTTGATTCTGTTATGATCAAAGCTGAAAACTATTAAAAATCTGATGTGTCCAATACATGATTTTCCTATTTAGTTATTATAGACTTTTTTAGAAGATAAATTAAATATATACATTTTCCACAAACATTTAACTCGAAACATTTTTCTAAAGATATTAATTGAAAATGAAAATACTGAAAAATTTAAATTTAGCTTTTTTCCTCCAATTTTTCCATTACGGCCCATTTTAGAAAAATCATGTAAAAAACAAAAATTATAGAGATAGATATCGCAAACAACTTTTAGTTTAACAATTTTCTTAAAAATCAGAATTTTACACATTTTGTCAAATTCTATTAGAAGTAACTTTTATTTGAACAATTTTCTTCTCCAAAAGTAAATAACAGATATATTCCATAAAATATAAAAACGGCTTCTCTTAAAGTACCCCCCAGATGTTCCGACTTTGTTCAAAATGTAATCCTTTTGCCTCAGACCGAAATAAAACTTAAGTTTCAAATTTAATGTGATTTTGTCAAATTTCTCGAATGCGGACCATTTTAGGAAAATTTTGTATGTAATAAAAATTATAGTAAAAATAATATGGTAAGTAACTTTTATTTGAAGAATTTTCTTCTCCAAACGTAAATAACAGATATATTTCATAAAATATAAAAATGATCACCTATAAGGCATCCCCCGATGTTCCGACTCTGTCCAAAATCTAAACAATTCACTGGAGGTCTGAATGAAGCTTAAGTTTAAAATTTGGTGTTTTTATTTGTATCCGTTCATGAGTTATCAGGTTATACACACGCACGTACACACATACTCAGACACACACACATACAGACACATATACACACACAGACATCATCCCGAAAATAGTCAAAACGGATTCAGGGGACCCCAAAACGGAAAAATCAGTCGAAAACTGGAGGTCGAAAAAAATCATGATTCCTTATCTGTCTACAGATAGGAAAGTAAAAATAATTAATAAACGCATTGTTTCATTTAATATCCAAAGCATTAAAGTCAAAAAATAATTTTAACAAAAAAGATAATAAAATTAAAATATACTTCTAACAAAAAAGGATAAAATTAAAATATAATTCTAACAAACATAATGAAAGCAAGATATAAATAAAATAAAAACTAAATAAATAAATATTAAATTAGATCTTTTGCATTAGTATGAATATTTTTTTCAATTATTTGCTCTAACAATTTATTTCTCTCTTGTAAAATTGCGTTTTTCTTTTAGTTCCAAATATTTTTTGTAAAATTCTTTCCTGTCTATATTTTTTTGGTTTTGGTTTTACAATAATTGGTTGTATTTTATTATCTTCGTTATTGATCTTTTCCATATTTTTTTTGTTGAATTATTTCTATTGATCATCATCATTAATTTGAACGTTAAATATTGTCACTTCTAGAAACTGACGAGATGACGAGTTTCATTTTGGTCATAAAACATTTGTTTATATCAAAAATATGATTTTATAGAGGCAATTTAAAATACACTTTAAGCAAAATAAAGCCTATCCAAGGAATGCATTAGTTTCTTTTATTTATTTAAATCGAGAAAGGTAATCAGACCACAGTGTGTGGAACTTTAAATATGAATTTGGAACCAGTTTTTGAAATGATGATTTCGGCTATAAAATAAAAAATTCATAAAACAGTATTAATTATATAAATCTTACATTTTATATGCCTGTGGCTATCAAATAGCGTGCCATATTTAATATTTTTTTGACAATTGTACCATTATAAAATTTTTACAATATTTGAAATATGGCAATTATACAATATGAACAAAGTTCTTAATAAATTATTGGTAATTTGTTAAATTATTTAATTTTAAATTGTTTAACAGAATTTTTTTATTTGCAGATTTTCGTTCTCCTAAATCAAGATCGAAACATATCGACGAACATTTTGGGAAAGACTTCGTGGTTTGTGAATTTTGTGGAAGATTTATGACAAAAATGAATTTTTCTCGGCACCAATTTATTCATGTAATAAAAAAAAGATCAAGAACAGTTTCTCTGAAAATCAATGACGTTTCCAACATACAGACACATTTAATAATTCACAATAATGATAAAATATTTAAATGTAATATTTGTTTCAAAGGATTTAATTTAAAATCTAATTTACGAAAACATTTAATAATTCACAGTAATGAAAAATCATTTAAATGTGATATTTGTTCCAAAGGATTTAATCGAAAATTTAATTTACAACAACATATTATAATTCACAATAATGAAAAACTATTTAAATGTGACATTTGTTCAAAAGGATTTAATTACAAATCTAACTTAAAACAACATTTGATAAATCACAGGAATAATAAACCATTTAAATGTGACATTTGTTTCAAAGGATTTAATCGAAAATTTTGCTTAAAACAACATTTAATAATTCACAGTAATGAAAAACCATTTATATGCGACATTTGTTCAAAAGGATTTAATCACAAATCTGACTTACGGACACATTTAATAATTCACAATAATGAAAAACGTTACAAAAAAAATAATTAAAAATGTAACTTAAGGTTTGTTCCAACAAGGAATCCATGACCGATCCGAAATTAATCTCTGATTTGTTTATTGCGCAGGCGTGACTACTGCACTGTTTGTGTACTGTTTTCTGACTAAATTCTTGTTGGAACGCAATTCTGACTGCCAAGTGTCATCACGCTTGTCAAATGTCAATTATATTTTTTATTCCACACCGTGTTTTTGTTTTTAGTTTTATCATAGTAGAACCCTCTGAGATTTATCGTGGTTTTATCTAAAAATTGTATTAGTTCAATCCGCCGGCGAGATCCAGATAAATATTTAACAAATTAGAATAGGAAGACAATTAGTCTAATTATGAACAATTTGGAAGGTAATAAAATGGTATTTTTTTTACATTTTTTCTAAATATGTATTTTTTCCTTGCAGAATTAATAGAGTTTGTAATTCTACCAGAATCACAAACTGAAGAAAATGAAGGTTCTGGTAAAGGATCCTGTGGTGCGAATTTCATAATTTTAGCATTAATATATTGAAGTAACTTACTTTTTATAATATTTTAACTGAAATTAAATATGGAAGAATACGTTTAATTTGCTATTTTCATTTATATTATAATAAAATGCAATATTTTGACCGATTTAACCTAACTTTTCATTATTTCCTTTCATAAAACCTAAAATAAAGTGATTCATAAAATTTTCAGTTCTTGACACATAGGACTCTTTCAGACACAACGGTTTTGTTCGTACGGAAAAAATTCGTACGAATTTTTTCCGTGTCTTGGTAGAATTCACACTCGACGATTTTCTTTTCCGTGAACCGAGTTTGCAACGTTGCCATACTATATTGTTGATTTTTATCACTGATAATTTCCAAGTTTAAGATTTCTGTATGAATGAGAAGAAAAGAAGAAAATATATTTATTGGTTACATGTGAATTACAAAGAAAATATAATTATTGGTTATAGGTTAATTACCAATCAAATATTAAATATATTAATAATTATAATAATAATAATAATAATACTCTCCCTAATTCACCCCCTTACGAGTGAATTTCAACCCCTGAAGTCGACTGAACGACTTGTGTAGGGGAAGGGACGGCTATTATTATTATTTGCCGTGGCGCTCCGGGGCGACTTAAAGAGGATTGATGGTGCCATTTGACTGACAGGTGAGGAAAACCCGGAAAACCTCACCCACCATCATCGAGACGGTAATGCATGGCGATTTTTTTTTTTAATCTGCATGTCATATCAACAGAAATTGAATTTCTATTAATACGCCACACATCAAATCCTAAACCGAACCATGCAATTTTATTAAAAATCCACATGGTCCGGTCTGAAATTGGAAGCCCAGCAGTCTCAGACTCATAAACTTGCCTATAAATGAATATAAGCGCGATAGACCGCTACACCACCGTCCCGATTTATTACTTTGTTGTGCTTGTATTTGTTAAAAATGGATAAAAAAAATATTATTGATGTTGTGGACATTTACAAAAAAACGGATGAAGAATTGTTATCATGGTTAACGGACAAAAAATTAATTAAAAAATGTAGGTGTAAGATACCAACATGTAGGAGAGAGTGTGTGATCCACAAAAGACAATGTTCTAATTCAATTAATTATGTATATTTTTGCAAAAAGTGTAGAAAAACTTACTCAAAATTTAAGGGTTCTTTTTTCGAAAACATTAATGTTAATGTACGTATGATTATATTAATCATGTGGTACTGGGCCATTGGTAGCCGGGTTGGAGTGACAGTGGCTGCAACGAACTTGTCTAAACCCTCAGTGATTCAATTGTATAGATATTTTAGAGACGTTATTTCATGGAAGGTATTGAGAGATCAAGATTTCTTGTTAGGTAATGATTTTTTTTATAATATAAATGAGAGAGAAAATAAACTTTTGTTTTTATAGGGTGCGAGGGGCTCACAATACAAATTGACGAATCTGTTATTTCGAAGAGAAAGTATCATAGGGGAAGAGTAGTACCGGAGCGCTGGATATTAGGCATTTACGACGTTTCTTTAAAAAGAGGTTATATCCAGTATATTCCTAATAGAACTCGAGGTGTATTGGAGGAAATAATCCAAACACATGTCCGTCCTGGCTCTGAAATATGGACGGACAAGTTTAAAAGTTATGACAATTTGAAGAATTTAGGATATATACATAAAAGTGTCAACCACTCTAAATTTTTTAAAGATCCGGTTACTGGTGTTTGTACAAATCAGGTAGAAGGGTACTGGTCTAAACTTAAGCAATATTTAAGAAGATTAGGTGTAATGTCCAGTCCCTTTCTACATGAGTATATAGATCAGTTTATGTGGGAGGAGATATACGGTAGTGATGTTAATGCGAAAATGAATAATTTGCTAACGCAAATTGCGGAAAAATATTAATTTTTTTTTATTTTTGAAATTAATTGTTTATTTTTTAGATTTATTTATTTGTTGTACTACTTTTGAGACTTGTTTATTTTTTAGATTTATTTTTTGGTTTAATTACATGAGAATTATTTGTTTATTTTTTAGTTTTTTTTTTTTATTTTTAGAATCATTGTTAATTTTTAAGAATTTTTGTTTATTTTTTGAAAATATATTTTATATAATTTATTTATTTATTTAAATGAGTCCAGGCTGTACAGCATAGAGACACGAGAGAGACTTTTCATTTCAATTTGAGTTGTGTCCAGGCCGTTGGAGTCTATGCCGGTAGGCGTAGCCAGGTATGGGTTTAAACATTTTTGGTGACGGCGAAGCCGCCACCCTACGGGAAGCCGTTGTTTCGTTTGAGTGAAAGAAAATTTTAAAAAAGTTGTCTAGGTATTACATGTTAAGTGATTTAATTTTTTAATTTTGTATGTAGTTTTTTGAGCTGCATTTTTAAAATTAATTTTTTCATTTTATATACGTTTATTACCGTACTTATCTTTTTAAAGCAAACGAAAAATGTATTATTTTTGATTACTTCTTTTTTATAATTTCATAATTTATAAATTTTAAATAATCCTTAAACTTATAATTTTATTAACAACTTGGCAACGTTTGTTATTTTTAAGACATCAACTGTCATATAAGTAGGTAATTGTTTTGTGATTATAACCTGTAAAATTGGGATTTTTAATTAATTTTTTTTCGAAAAATACTGCTTCATCCATAAATTTTTTTTCGAAAATTTACTATAGAAACTAGTTACTTTTGAGTGTTTAAACATTTTTTGTGAATTTCGCACCTCAGGATCCTTTACCGGACCCGGCGGGTCCTTGATCGAAACTTTAAGAAGTATGTAGACAACAATAAACAAACTGGGGGAGGCCGTAAGATATTTCCATATGCCCAACAAATGGAAGAAATCTTGGGCAAAAAAAAAATATTAGACCCGAAATATTTCTTTCATCAACAACAATAGATGAAATATCTGATGAAAGATTTGACGGCCCCAGTAATAATCAGGAGAATACAATTCCTGTGCTGATTCCAAATGAAAAACACAAAACAAAAAAAGCAAGCAAAATATTAGTCAATAGAAATGCTATCTTAGATGAAATAAGAAAAGAGAGGAAAGAATACCAAAGCAAAAGATTAAAAATAGAAGGAGAAAAAAAATAGAAATCAAGAAACAAAAAGTAAAAGAAATTAAACGTAGAAATTACCTTTTAGCGGAAAGAAACGATTTGATCAAAACTAACTGAGAGTGGAGAGTCTTCATTTACTTCTTTATTGTAAATATTTTATTTTTAATTCCTTAAAAAGGCTGTTATTTTTTTGTTTTTATTATACATTGTTTATAAATAAAAATATTTTATTTAAATAATAAAATGTATTTTGCCTGTTTATTGTTAAGATTTTAAGTTTTGGTTCTATAAAAGGCTGATTTTTGTTTTTAAGTTTTAGTTCCTTGAAAGGCTGATTTTTATTTTGTGTTTAAGTTGTGTTTATTTTGTTAATAGCTACCTACTTATGTATTTACTTTTCAATATATATTTTTGAATAGGTTCTGTTTTTTTTGTTTGTTAAATACCTAGGTACTATAATTTAAATAAGCAAGAAATAAAATCAAGTCCAAATGCTAAAACAGTTTTTATTGTATTAATAAATGTACATAAATAAGAACTAGTTTTAAAGGCTGCATAGAAGAAGTAAATTATACTAAAAATAATTGTACAAAGGTAGGTAAATTAAAAATAATTATAATATATTTACAATACGATTCCTAATTTTTATTGCATTCCTGTCTTGCTCAATATCTTCTATATCGTCATTTTCAATATTTTCTTGAATTGGTTCCTCTAAAACTTCTTGGTTGAAATTTAAATTGTCCCCAAGCCAGGGGCGGTTTCTCCATTGGTTCATTTGTGCAGTGAACACCTAGTTAAATTTCATAAAAACACATTTTAATATTACATAAATAACATAAAAATATAAATTTAATTTTAATATTTTTATTTTCATACGTGTTAATCTATATTTTTTTGGTACATCATTGTCCTCTGGCTGATCGCGTCTCTGTGGCGCATTATGATGAGTGAGCCTAACACGAGTGAGACGATATGCCGAAATGCATAAAGCTAAAAAGAGAAGACAACACGCCGACAGATCCTTCAAACTGTCAAAGAATACATTAATTAGGCATTCCAACGACCTGTCCAAATGGCTACCAGTGGGTAATGACAGTTTAGATATGGCAACCCTGTTGTTATGTTGACATTAATAGGGTCAATGATACATATATAGTTATATAGATTGCTCAAAGCTGGTCGTTTGCGAGCGGCCATATTGCCTGGCAAATATTTATTAATTTGAATCGGTGTGTTTTAAAACCAATTGTCAGCCTTTAGATATTTAAAAAAAAAATAATTGCTTACATTTTTATATCAAGGCGTAAGCTTATGTTTATTTTGAAAAATATGGATGATCAATCTATGTAACTATCTATTTCATTGATCTTATCAAATCACCAAGGAGCGGCTAAATCGGTGGCACCGTACCGCGACGTTGCCAAATTGCTACCTCTTCCTTTAGCGGGAAGATTTAAATCTGGGGAAAACTTTTTTTAGAACAGCCATGGTCAAACGGCCATCCATGAATTACTATATTAGTAAAAACTTTTCTTTACTGCTGCCAATAAAGTACGTGTACCATAATATGTATGTTATTTTTCTTCCCATTTTCTTCAAATTATATAGTCTGCCCAGTTATTTCAAAAAATTGTATTTTACTGAATGGGTATTATAATGAACGACTATTAGAAGTAAATTATTATATTTTTATTATTACATTTATTTATATTCCAATTTAAATTATGCAAATGCCTGCATGCAATATGCGAATTTTATGCAGACTTCCCTTTAGATATTAAAATATAATTGATAACGTTAATGAATTGTATCTTTAAGAAACCATTTTGCTACATTAAGCATTTTTAATTTACAATGTTTTAATACTTATTCGTAAAATACCTTTTTTTTAAAAGTTGCTTATTCTCTATAATTGTCCTATATACATAATTTTCCTAAAATTTGACAAAAAGTGCAAAATTCGAATGTTTAAAAAAAAACTATTTGTGATATCATTCTCTATACATAATTTATGTTCAATACATGATTTCTCTAAAATGGACGGTAATGGAAAAATTTGAGAACAAGTGTAAACTTTTAACTTTTCAGTATTTTTGTTGGCCCTGAATATAAATAAAAAAATGTTTCGAGTAAGATGTGGGTGGAAAATGTATATAATTAGTTCATCCTCTAAACATTTACAGGGATGATACAATATATATTGTAGAAAATAAGCGGAAAAAGTCTAATAACTAGACAGAAAAGTCATGTGTTAGACACACCAGATTTTTTTTATTTTTGTCAATGTGTAAAATTTAAACTATTTAATTTTTAAATTGTACGAAAATATACATATTTTGTTTTCTATTAAACTTTTGGGATTGCACTATGGTTTCTAGAAAGGAATTTTTTGGCCAAAAGTGAATTTTTTAAACTCTTAGTAAATACATTTTTAAGTCGATATATTAAAAATTAATACTCCAGAGCTCACGAATCCTAAATGGGAATTTTATTTGAGCGCCCCTTCTACCTAACTCAGGTAACAACAAGTTGTAGTTTCTGTCCGTGGTCAGTTACGGTAAAGCAGTCACCGAGCGTAGACAAACTTTAAAGCTGAGCTGTTTTTGTAATTTTTAAAAATTGGATTTTCAGTGACTTGTGGTATTATTGTTAAGGTATGTACTTTTAATTGTTATAAACAAAAATACGTAATTCTTCACCCCAGTTTTTTAAATTAATTAATACATAAATAGTGTATATTTATTTTAAAAATTGTAAACTCCAAGATTTAGGTAGACTTATAAAAATTTGGCTGAGTTTGGCCAAGATATTTTTACTACGATAACATTCCGTCTTTATCAGTGATTGTTATTCAATATAATTTTTTTGCTACTAACTGCTACCCTTTCTAAAAAAAAAATTTTTTTTAGCCATGCACCGTTTTAAAATTGAAGACTGTTTTGAACTGTGGCTAAAAGAAAGAGACAAAGGCGATAAATTTTCTGCTATTTATCTTCATATTATAGAGGAAGTAGGAGAAGAGATAAATTCATCTAATACACAAAAAATTAAAGAAAAAATTAATCGTTTATGTCGCAGTTTTGATGAAAGATGGACTAAAGCGTTGCGGAACAAGGAATATTTTAAGAAAAAAAATTCGAATTGGCTAAAAAGTGATTTTAGTATTGAAATAAATGAACCTATGCCATCTACATCTTTCGGCCGTCCCACAATTCCGTTTTCTGAAAAATCGAATCGATCAAAAAGAAGAGAAGCCTCGCAGTTATCACATGAAAAACAACATGAGTCATCATTAATAGTACAAGCTGCAAGTATGGCGGCACGACAACAAGGAATGCAAGATTTAGCAGTCGTGCTAAAAGAAGTAAGCAAAAGCCCATCTCGACCAGCTAAAATTAGAAAAATGCTGTTTTCGCCTAAAGAAGAAACTGTAAAGTATACGCCTGAAGAAGCCCTAGAATTTATTCTAGATAACAATTTTAGTAAACAGCAGTATTTAAACATCAGACACGGAGCTCTTTCAAGAAAATCTGATATGTACCCAAATTATAATGAAGTGTGGAAATGTAAACCTAAATGTAGACCAACCGGTATTATTGTTTCTGATATTGTAGCAGAAGTTCCTTTATCAAATCTTCTAGAACATACTACAAAAAGAATTGTATTTTTACAAGAAGAGGCCATTGTGCAGTACATGAAAATGATTAAGCTGAATGAAATTAGTGCAGAAATAATATTTAGTTATGGCTTCGATGGAAGTAGTGGCCAATCAGCTTACAAACAGAAATTCAGTACTTCAGGTACTCAGTCCGATGAGTCTTTATTTGCAACGACTTGTATACCTCTTCGTTTGCAGTCGAAAAATAATGTTATTTTGTGGAACAATAGAACTCCTCAGTCTGTTCGGTTCTGTAGACCACTTAAGTTAGAGTATACTAAAGAATCATCAGAACATATATTAAAAGAGAAAAAAAATATTGACTTGCAGATTGAAAAACTAAAAGAACTAAAATTACTATTGCCTGAAAATAAGCTAATAAATATTAAATGTATTCTTTTTATGACTTTAATTGATGGAAAGGTACTTAATACTTTAACTGGTACAAAGTCAAGTCAAACTTGTCCAATATGTGGTGCTACTCCCCGAAGTTTTTTAAAAGTTGAGAACCTCAAAACAACTAATATCTTTAACCCAAAACCAAATACTTTACAATATGGAATAAGCCCATTACATGCTTGGATTCGTTTTTTCGAGTGCATACTACACATATCCTACAGGCATAATTTATGTGAATGGCAAGTTAGAGGTACCGAAAATAAAGAAAGATTTGCCAACAGAAAAAAAAATATTCAAGAACGATTCTTATCCCTTTTACATCTACATGTAGATAAACCAAAATCAAGTGGATTTGGTAGCACAAATGACGGCAATACTGCTCGTAGAGCCTTTAGCAACACCAAATTGTTTTCGGAAATAACAGATGTTGATGAAACTCTAATAAAAAAATTTAAAATCATCCTAATTTGTTTGTCTTGCCAGTACCAACTAGATGCAGAAAAATTTGAAATTTTTTGTCATGAAACTGCCAGACTATACATGAAAAAATATTCCTGGTATCCTATGCCTGCAACCATTCACAAAGTTTTAGTACATGGGAGACAGATAATGGAGAATACCATATTGCCCGTGGGATATTTCGGGGAAGAGGGATCTGAAGCAAGAAATAAACTTTACAAATATGATCGACAATTTCACGCTAGGAAAACAAGCCGACAAAATAATCTCGAAGATGTTTTTCATCGAGCTATGGACACCTCAGATCCCATTATTTCAAGTATAAATTTACAAAAACGAATAAATAAACAACAAAAGTTTAAGTTTCCAGCTGAAGTTACAGAAATGCTTTTGGAACAACAACCACAAACTTTGGAACATGAAGAAAATTTAGAAGATGATTATGACAAAGACGAAGGGGAAGAAACAATTTTGGAAGAAATAATGCCTGATCATTTGGACTCACTTGAGTTAGATATGGAAATGTGATTTTACTTTTTATTTAAACTATCAAATATATTTTGAGAAAAAAGATATTTATTATTTTAATTCTTGTTCTAAATGGCTCAAAATGAGTTTTATAGTGTTAATATACTCCATTAAAAACAGTTGAGATCATAATTTGTTTTTTTAAATCTTGTTTTGACTTTTGGCCAAAAAATTCCTTTCTAGAAACCATAGTGGATTGGTGTAAATAAAACACATATATAAATATAAAAATAACAATAATAATAATAAATAAGAATACTATTCCTATAATTCACCCCATTACGAGTTAATTTTAACCCCTGAAGCTGACTGAGCTTGTCTGGGGGAAGGGACGGCTATTATTATTTATTATTTGTCGTGGCGCTCCGGGGCGACTTACAGATGATTGATGGTGCCATTTGACTTACAGGTAAGGAAAACCCGGAAAACCACACCCACCATCATCGAAACAGTAATGCACGGCGATTTATCATCTAGATGCCATATTAACAAAAATTAAATTAATGCTAATACAACACCCAACAAATTCTACAGCGAACCATGTAAATTAATTAAAAATTCACATGCTTTGATATAGGATCTGAAGCCAAGTGTCGCTGAACCATTTAAAGACCTGTACGTGAATACCGGTCGCTCGACACAACTACACTACCGAGACGATATATAAACATGTTCTTTAATATTAATAAACATTATTTTACATAGGTATGTTATGTGCATATATAAATTATTTTCTCTTGATTTTATTTTTTAAGGAGACTAACGTCTATATGGATTCGGGACCGAAATTAAAAATAATTATGTTCACCAATTATGTTCAAGTGACTATTGATGGTGGCGCTTTCAGCAGATGAAGGTTTCACAATAGTACTGTCTTCTTTAGTTACTCTTTTCTTTTTAGTAGAAAAGAATGATAATTGTTTTTTTATTTTTTTATTACTTGGTTCACCTAAAAAAGTACATAAATAAAAATTACGTGATTTTTTTTGTAGAAAATATTAAATATACCTGATTTAGTATCTTCAGAACCAAAAAAAGACTTTTTGTCTGACTGACTCATCCTACATAATAAATTATTGGTATTTTGTGTCATTTTTAGAATATGAGGCAGTAACTGATCAGACTCATTTTCATTATAATAATTTAAATTTAAATGTACTTTATTTAGCTCTTCTTTTATTTTTCCTTTCACATCTGACTTTTTACAACTGCTAGATTTAGCTAAAGTTAATAACTCTGCAGATACATTTGAAAATTCAGTTATGCTGCAGGTAGGTAGGGTGTCTTCTACAACTTTAGTTTTTACAACAATGTAGTGTATGTGCTTACAAATAGTTGTTTTTATGTAGAAATCCACACAAGTACATTCAAACCCATGGATGCATATTTGACAAAATGAACACCGCAAATGACATTTAGGTATTATGCAGGAATCTTTTTTAGTGACTATATATTCACTGTTGTTCGCTTTTATGGTCCATACATTGTTGTCTGTAGGGATTATTTCTGAATTCATTGTCAAAGCTGTTCGATGGCGATTGTGGATATTCTGGATATGGGCATTGTTTACTCCCTTTGTTATTTTTATAATTCTTGAGACAATTTTATCTCTGATATATTTCAATACCGCAGTTATGCCCCTGTCTAAACGTTTGACAACTTTTCCCTCAAGATAAAAGTATTTAATGGTCTTATGCATGCTTTCAAGTACCTAAAATACAAAAACATAATTATAAAAATCCTCAGTTTCGATAAAAACATGTTTGAACTATATGCTATTATGATATAACCTTAAAACCATTAATATAAAAAACACACACAAAGTGTCTATTTAGTCGACTAATTCTTTGATATTTTATAAAAGAAAAATGCTTATATATGATAGAAAATTCTATGACTACAAAAATTGAATGAACTTCCAAAAAAGCATAAACATACTTTATAGGTATATCATCACAATCCAATATATAAGATATTCTATCTAAAAATTACATTTCACATTTTTATGACATCCTGACGTATATTCCAATATACCTACATTTTTTAATGTGCATCCAAAGCAACTACTTTTTTTAACATTAAATAATTAAGCACCAAATGAACACTTTGTAAACAAATGAAATAAGGTAACTAAAATTCCATGAAACAATGTAATTTATTTGAGAAACCCCTATAATTTATTTAAAAAAAGTAGTCATAAATAACTAAAAATCTAATCTAAAAATACTCAAACCACAATCTTATGGGATTTCTCTAATAAATTACCTACAACTAAACAATCACCATATTTGTATTTATCCCTGCACTTTTTCTGTAACAGTACGCCCACATTGTACTGTTATTGGCATAATGTTCAGTAAAGTAAATGCCAAAATTTCGGGTTTCTGGATCATTTAAAAAATACTTTAAAGCAGCTCCAAGCTTCATTTCAAAGTCTGCAGCATTTAAAGTATTTTGCAAGACTTTCAATGTCTTATAAATGTCTTTTCTAAGGTCTACATTGTTGATTTTATTTAAATTACTTCTCCAAGCACGATCTATATGCCAAGAGCAATATAAACGATAAGCAATTTCACCACCCATTACACCAATCCATGCATTATAATACACACTTGTAATGTCCGACATAAACACCTTAGGAACAATTTTGCCACATTTTGTTTTAATACAATCAAAAAAAACTTCATAAATAAGAGTATCCTTTCTATTTGAGAAGAGGCATGCTACAGGAAATCCTTCACCAAATTCATCTATAATCATGATCGTTGTTAATTCAAAATCATACATATTTAACCCATGGGTACTATCAATTGCAACAATAAAACTTCCAAATTCTTTTAGTATATTTTCTTGTGCTTTGTTCATATATACTAGACAGAAGTCATCAGTCTTTAGCATTGGATAATTGTCAATATTTTCCCCTTGTTTCTTGTATAAAAGAATCTCATCACCAATTTCACGACATTGTTTAACCAAGAGATCAACACTAATTACATCATTTTTATGGCGAACTCCATCCTGTAGGTTAAGATGAAATGAAACTTTGACATTATTTACATCTTTCCTAGTAAGAATGTCAGATCGTGATAACTTATCTTTCATAAATCCACTTCTGCAAACATCTAAAACCCTAAAAATACAACAAAAAAATGATAAGAATTCTTTAAAAATCAGAAGTAATCACAATGTACCTAGTAGCTGACACTCCACTCATCAATTGGGCTGCAACACTTAAGCGACTTTCTTTTGAAAGACGAATATGTTGGATTTCCAAATTATGCCCATAATGGTTTTTATAAAATGTTACATTGTAATCACCAGAATTTCCACTACCATCAGTTTTTGGATCGGAGAGTACAATTTGACTGGTGCAGTTGCTTCCAATTTTGCAAGTTCCTTGACTTTTTATAGCTCTTTGTCGGTTTTCAATGTTGCTTATATAATTTCCTAAAATATAAAAATTTGCACAGATTATAGAGTGTCCCAGGATAGAGATGTCCTCAAAACAAAAAAAAAATTTAAATTTTGGAATTATATTTTAGGCATTGAGTTAGTCCTGATTTACATTAAAATAAGGTATACAAAAATTAGTAGATTCGCTCTTCTACAGGAGCAGAGGATGCTAAATTACCAACAATAAAATAATTTTATTGTTCAAAATATGAAAATACTTTACTAAGGAAAATGGTTTAAAATGCCATTGTACCCATCCTTATTAATTACATATCAAAAAATAAAAAAATGACACTTCCAAGTTTTACATCTACCTAAAATTTAATTACAGAATTGAAAGTATAATTTTTTAATTTTTTTATTTGTAATTTGGTATATTTTGAAAAAATATACTTATATCTACTTTATTTTATTTTGTGTTGTTTGTAACTTTAATCGAAGATTGAATCGACTCATTTTTGTTATACCTGCTTAGTTTTACAGGATTTGTTCCTCAAATTTCATTCTCAAAATGAAAATGTTTTGCTAGGTATACATATTATTACATTTGTCCTGGAACACTGTAAATAATAAGAATAATAAATAAAGATACTTATGTGTATTTC